>APFE031127741.1:13542-48501 GCA_000404065.3 Pinus taeda | reverse complement strand
AAAAAAAACTAAAAAAAATAAATTTAATATAAAAAATTAATCTTTTTAAAATTCAAAACTCCTTAAATTTAGCAACTAAGATGGGCCTCTAACAGTTTTCTATACCTAAGAAACAGAACCAGTTAGAAAAAACTTGAAAAAATAGAGCCCAACTAAAAAATTAAAAACAAAAAGTAAGAACCAAAACCCAACAAAAACCCTGGCAATGTCCCAACATCAAAGATACAACGGTGACACGGCCAGAAGAGGCCTCAAATAGTAATGCCAGGAGAAACTTAGCAACCCCGGTGGACGCAGAAAGGCCACTACGAAAAATTTGCATCAAAGGCCTCCACGAATGTAATATTAATAGTTCGTCGCTTGGTCCTTCACGAATGTAATATTAATAGTTGATGTGTGACCAGACTTGATCAACTCTATAGCGTTAATAATAGTAATAACAAGGAGTTCAGTGGCAGTAGTCTCTGCCGGGGTCTGCAGCGAATTGCAAAACTTAGAACAGTGGATGCAAATATTATTATGAACTTACAACTAAAAAAGTACGTGTCCGCATGTCTGGATGTCTGGAACGGTGCATCTCATTCAGAGCGATTAACATTACCATTCAAATGGCATTCACAGCTATTAATGTTACCGTTCTATTTCACGTTTTCTTAGAAAATTGCTTGCGAGTAACAAAACAACAATTACTAAAATGATATTTATAAAGAAACATTAAAACTAGTGTCAATATTTAAATTTAAAGTTTTATATTAAAATTATTGAAATTTGCCCTATTATAGTTTTCAAAATAATAACAAGTAAATTTCAATTTAAAATATAGAAATAGATTGGCATAACCGTGAAAACTCTTTTACTCCACAACTAGTGCAAAATTAACCAGAAACTCAACCACACAATAAGCCAAAAAGTCCCCGGTTAGACTGTGATCTAAACATATAAATAAATTTAATTCAACATGTATAAATTCAACTTTGTCCAAAATATGACTAAACTAAACTTTGACTCAATTTTAATTAACTCTTTCATTTTAAATAACTCTTCATGGGGAGTAACTATCTCTCATTTTCAATTGGACAATAACTTGAAGGTTTTATGGCAATCTTTGCATAATATAATACCATCATAGCTCATAGAAAAGTAAATAACATATTTACCATCAATTACTTACACTATAATTTAAGAAGTCTTTGCATATAAATGGATAGAAATAACATATAATAAAAAATAATTACCAAAAGCTACTTCTCACTATTATTTTCCTCAACACTTATTTATCCGCTTCACTCCACTTCACATCTTTCAAACATTTGATTGAAGCATAACTTGAAAGTCGTAGACTCTTATTGCAACTTCGCACAATATAATGCCATGTGAATGTCTTCCTCACATATTTTATGCCATGATTTATTTATGGATATAGATGCAATATTCATCCGTGATTTTTAGATATTTGTGTAGTTATTTTTATTCTTAAGCTTTTGCAGGGAAACCATTCAAAAATAACTCATACTCAAGTAATTAACATTTCCTATCATAATTTAAGCAAGTGTTTACATAAAAAAATGGATAGGACTAAGAGGTAAATAAATATACCTATAGTCACTATTTTATACCATTAGGAGTAATACTACTTTTTAATTATTACTATCTACCAAAATTTATTCATTATTTTATATTATTATTTATATTTTTCTCAGCTCTTATGTAGGAGTAACACTACTTACTAATATTTACTATTCACCGAAATTTATGTAAATTTTGTGCTTAACCAATCAATTAATTTATCCTCTTAAGATCTCAATTTATTTATTCATGCCAAAGCAAAATCTTGATGATGAAAAGCACGTGTTAGTTCAAAACACCTAGGCCAAAAATTTATTTTCTATTAAAAACTTTACTTAAATTGATTTTAATTCTTTAACTAAAAATTAAAATTAAATTTATTAAATTACTCATATTTTATAAATAAAATATTTTATTAAAAAATTCAGCCACGTAAATCACTTCCAACCCTAAAATCTAAATTTCTATTTTTCTTCATATTTATTATTTAAATATTCACCAAAAAAATATTTGTAACGTAAATATTCACCGGGAAAGATTGCCGAAACGGAGTAGATAGCTATAACATTTCAGTAATTAATAATTTCCATAGATAATGCAATCCCACTGTCAAAAACCGACCAGAGAAACATAAATTTATAATCATTCGCACTCCCTAACCATTGGACGCAAAAGAAAATGGATCTTCTGGCCGTATAACACAACCAATTGCTGTAATTCTTGACTGTATATTCTCAGAAAAAAATTACAAACAGTAGTAAATGCCAAAATACAGTAACGCCATCTTGGATTATAAAGTTCCCTAAATTGGGACAGCTTAGTGACAGAATTCTTTCATAAATCTTCAATAGTACACAGTACACCAGTTCTGCACCCAACTAAAGTTTGACAGTACACCATTAATTCTACCAGCAGCTCAGAAACTTTGTCTTCTCAAATTGCTTTTCCGCTTCACTCGTTTCAGTATAATCACAAATTTTCCGAAATGGGTACCGGAATCCCGCCTGCACGTACCGCCGGGAAGATTGAGCGACTGGTTCGGATTTGGGGACTTCATTTCCTTCCTCTGCGGTAATGGAAATGGAGGAGGCCGAGGTCGAGGCCGTCACAAAAGCTTTGGGGCTCCTGCGACCCACATACAACACAGAGAGCATCGACGCCGTGGGAGCCATGAAGCAGCAGGTTAACAGTTCGAATCGCAGGGCTTCACAAACACAAAAAATTGCAGAAATTGCAGAGCTCAGGTAATGTATTCACAGTTTTGCAAACAAGCCCAGAAAATTGATATACGTGGAAGTATGAGTGCGGAGATATATAGATATTTTGGGGAGGAGGTAAACCAGTGGGCGAGCGAGGCAGGCACGGGCTCATCCTCGGCCTCGTCATTTTTGTTTGCCAAACAGAGAAAAATAGCAGTGGAAAACCGTACAAGGCGCTGTAATGGTTGCGGCCAAACAAGCACATGAATCACCAGGGCGTGATTGAGGCTGTAACGAATGACTATCCAATTGCTGAGTGAAAATTCTGTGTTGTTTACTTGAACTCTTCTTCGCCGAAATCTTGGTGGCCGACACTAAAATTGAATTTAGCCGAGCCGCACTCAGCCCTGTCGCTGCAATTTATAAACAAAACCGACATTAATCTGGACTGGCACTAACAATTGCAGAACTACGGAAAATAAAAATAACTGTCATCAAGAAAAAAGTTGGCAAAAAATGAAATGAAAATGGCAAGCAGACACATATACATACTCTGTTTTTGTGTGTTGAAGGCTGCAGGGTGTTGTAGAAGAGCTTGCGAAACAGCTGCCATTGTTAAGATGATCCAAGAAGAGGAAACTGATTAATTTCAGAGCAAAACCAACCAGAAATGAAGTTGCGGGTAGCGAATACAAGCTGCTAGTTTGATTCTGTGGGGAGGCATGGGTGTGGTGATATAAGAAGGAATGGAGGTGCATGCATCTGGACAGGTGTAAACAACCCTTGCAGTCAGCAGTGATGACATTTGTAACCTTGTAACCTATGTACCTGCCACAATTGTTAGTTTAAAAACTTAGGATAAAATCGCTTTCCCTGATCCCAGTTTAAAGACTTAGGATAAAATCGTTTTCCCTCATTAAAAACAGCATTGGGGCACGTGAAGCCTGCAATAAGAGGCTAAATCCAAAAGTTTGGTTAAAATTTTCATAATGCAAACTTGTTTTAAATAAACTTTGGTTAAAATAGAAATAACTCAAAAAAAAAACGGGTCAACAGGTGAATTAATAGGCGGTCAACACCATATCGAACGCTATAGTCCCTGCCATGCCAGAGGCAGGGACTAATAATGAGGAGGAGGTTGTTTATATTAACCTTATTTAATTGTATTAATTTGTGATGGTCTAAAGTCAAACATTGACAATCTCATGCAACAAAAATCAAATGTTCATTGAATATTAATAGTTTAGCATGATTAAATTTGGTCGTTAATAAGTTTTAATAATAATATTATGGTTTTTTAATTAAAGTTTATTATTTAATAATAATTATTAGTGTTTGTGAAAAGGTTTATATTTAAAATATTATAATAATATGATATATGTTATGTGTAATGTTATTTGTTCGTCATTAAAATTGAATTTATATTTTTCTATGTCACCCAAAATAAAATTATCAAAACTAAAAATTAAAAAATTAAAATAACTATACAAAACATTGAAATAATGTCAACTTGTAAAAAAATTTTACACATGAAGAATTGGATCCCTTCGGCTGTTAGATCCGATATTTAGGATGGATCTTGCTAGTATTAATAAGTTGAGAATAATATATAATAATGAGGAGAGAAGGACTACATTATATTATTATTTATTCATTGAATATATTATTAATAGTTTACTTGGTTAACTTTATGTTTATCATAGTCAATAAGAGTCAACTTGTTCATTCATAGTCATTATTAGTCAATGTAACTCAACCATATTCAATTATAATTAACCATGGTTAACTAAGGTAAACCTTAGTCAACCAAGATCAACCTTGATTAGTCATAGTCAAGTTTTTTTAATAATATTAATATTAATAAATTTGACCATTAATAATTGCGGTTAGAGGCTCTCTACAACTCAATATATGAGGGAGATATTGTCACTTAACATTACATAAAAAAATTTATTTATTTTTTAATCGATAATTCATGAAAAATAAAGAAAACTATTGAACGTGTTGACTCAATTAATTTTTTTTTTCTTAATTATCAAAAATCACATATATCAATTAATATTATCGATCATAAAAGAAAATATAGGATGAACAAAATTCAATAAAACAAAAAGAGTATAATGTCCATTTAGCCAAGGTAAGATATACTTGTCAATTCAATAAGTAACACTTGATAGATTTGGAGTTAAGATGGATCTATGCTGGTTTTATTAATCAATCTGTATGTCATTTCTTTCATTGTTTGCAACATTTGCCATTGGAATATCGCAACATGGATACCACTATGACTTCACAGTGCGTACAAAAGCCACCATAACCATTACACAGTATTTTGAACATGGGCACTAAAAATACTTTAAAAATTAAAATTAAACATATCATTTTGAGGTATGAATAGACATATAAAACTATTATAACAGTTTACCCATTTTCCCAACAATGAAGCACAAAGATTTATCATTTTGCAAATGAGCTATACAAATAATCATAATTAAACATAAAATTTTGTTGTTTTGGTCCTTGGACAACACTGCATATAAACTTAGAAGCAATGGTAGAGCCAAGTTTCCAAAAAAATGGAAGGTAGATGTAGTCCATAACTTGAAAAACACTATTGATTTCTTGATTTCTGAGACAATATGTGATAGGTACTTAGTGCTCACTCACTCAGTTAACAAAATTGAAAATAGTAAAGCCTCTTGATATCAAACTAGAAATTTGAAATTTCAATGTGAATGTTCAATGATATGCATGTTTAATTTTTTTAAGTTTAAATCATAAACATTTCATTTTTCTTGTTTAAAGTTGGAAAACATACAAATTCATACACACACACACACACACAGATGAACCCACTTACTTTGTTTAAAAAATGGCATACCCGTCCTATCCCCGAATCCATGTTTCCTGACAGCATAGATTAATTGACTATTTATAACAAATAGTGAATTCCAAACCCTATTATACTAATTACAACATATATTTTCACGATACCCTAGCTAAGCTAACACGATGATTTCAACATAATTCAAGTTGAGATATATGATTTCCTAATATGCAAGTTTTTGATATTACTTTCTAGGGAGGCGAAGAACAATTATAGCACAATGATTTCAACATATTTCAAGCTAAGATATATGATTTCATAATATGTCAGTTTTTGGTATTATTTTCTAGGGAGGCAAAGAACAATTATATGGATTCCTCGTGTGGTGCAAAAGGATGCTTGAAATGAAATGATTTTTCAAGGTCCACGAGACTAAAAATAGTCTATGAGACCATTAATTCCCTGTTTTTTGCTTTTTGCAATTCAATCCTTTTCCGATTCAAATTGATGATGAGCTGGCCCAACCTTCCAACAATCCCCTCACTAAAAAGACAATGCCAAAAAATTGATGCTAACATGTTCTCATAACTTTCTATGATGTCTTTGAATGCATCACATTCCAAAATGAAATGTTTTTTTGATTCCACAGCCCCATACATGAAAAATGTACACACCTGTTCTTCTCAAGCTTTTGTAGGCCTTTTTTACCGTCCTGTTTCACACCGAAGTTGATGTGAGTTGGTCCTTAATTGAGCAATAAGAACCTTTTCCCTCCACAAAATGTTACCTCCAATGAACTCTTTTTGTTGTAGATCACACGTAAGGTTGAATTCCTCAATGTAATATTTCTGCTTTCTACCCAACTCTTTTCCCCATACCTTTTTACGAAAATTCTCCATAACAAAATCCTTTAGCTCATTGCTATTTGTGGGACAAGCATTGAGGTAGATATTCCATTTTTGCATCCATGCGTAGTTTTGTTTCATCCATGTTTTCTTTCTTTCACTCATGCCTTCATTGAAGATAACATTAGGCCATCTACCTACTCTCATTTGCTCGATTCTTTTTAGATATCTTATGAGCCACACCATAACAATTGCTTCAATGGGAGTTGCTCTTGTTTCACTCAACATTATCTCATAAGGTACTGAACTTTTTATTTTGAACTTTCTCATGATCAAGCATTTTGGATTTTCTCAATTTGTTTCCATTTTGAGACAGTAGTGTTTCTAGTCCACAATTCACACCCATATAGCATCACTCGACAAACTAGGAGTCCAAAAATCACTTTAATCGTTTTCCAATCCCATAACTCTGCCTCTCTACATCTGTTTTGAAGAGCATATAATGCTTTCCACCCTCTTAAAATTATCTTCTTTCTGCAGTCCTCCCAATTGAGTTTGTTGTTAAAATCAATCCTAAGGTACTTATACTCATTTACTTCTTCAAGAATGTTCTCTTCTAAAAAGAAAGTATGCTGGCTCTGCTTCCATTTATTAGAGAAAATCATTATTTTGGTCTTGCTAGTATTGACTTGCATCCCCATTGCTCTACAAAAATGTTCAAGGGCATATAAGTGCATTTGCAATCCATGGGTCGATTTCAAAATCAATACAATATCATCAGCATATAAAAGAATCTTTATCACAAACTCCCCTAACCGAACACCATCTCCACCTTGCAGATTTAGCCACTCTTCCAATTTATAAATATATAGACCAAAAAGAGTAGGGGATAGAGGGAAACCTTTCTTGTCTCCAATGTCACTTCTAAAGCTTTCTAAAATACCTGTTGAGGTCCTAATTTTGACTTTCACTTCTTCATAAAGTCTATGGACAACAACTCTATAATGCACAAGAATTTCAAGTTCTTCCATTCTACGCCACAACTTATCCCTAGGGACTTTGTCAAATTCTTTTTTGAAGTCAAAAAAGCAACAAAATACTTCTTCTTTGTCCTCCCAAACCTTTTCAGGGAAGTCATTAAAGGAAAGCATTATGCATTTGACCAATGAACCAAATAGTCACATTTTTACAAAAATGGATGGGTAGTCAAAGATTTTTGTCGGAATTTGGTAATTTAAGAAAAAAATTAAAATTATGGAGTGTTTGAATTGTTTTTTTTATGATGGAAATGGATTCAGCACTGTGAAGGATCCTTGGACCCCAAAATCTTGAAATTTGACAGCTGTAACCCAGATTTTCAAAAAATTCTGCAAGATTTTATCATAAATTTGCATAAATTTCCATTATTTTCCGAACTAATTTATAGGTTTTTTAAGATTGCAGCTTATTATTAATGGCCTGATTCGAACTGTCAGGTCCATCCCTCAGACTAGCAGATGTAGAATAGTTGTGCATCTTCAAACACGTCGTGGGTGTCTGGTCCACAGGGACCTCATGGATGTATCGAGTCAACAATGAAGACTTAACAATCAGCGCTAACAACAAGGGCCTCGTGGATGTATGAAGAGTCAACACCACCAACAAGGAGGACCACATGGGCATGGATGTATGAAGACTCAACACCAACAACGCATTTGTTGCGTGTGGTTTTTTAACCTATTTTCTGCACATTCTTTCCCCAGTTTTGACCCTTCTGTCCTCTAGGCCTATGACTTTACATGATCAAATTCCCTATTTTCTCACCTTTATATACCTATTCTACTGTCATGTTACTTTGTCGTATTTTACTGAATAATAAGATGCTTTATTCTTTTTTGTGGCTAACTGGGAGAGTATTGAAGAAGTATTTTGGGAAGCTCTTCTTCTTTTCAGGTAATGGCTCGCGAGAACAAAGCTATGAAGAAGATAGGCAATGTAGATTAACTACAGAGAAGGGTAGAATAATTCGTTGTTATACCTTGGATACTGTCACAGATTGCTGTTACACATTGGATGTCATTACAGTCTGTTGTTACACATTGGATGATGTTACAGGATGTTGTTACACTACACGCTGATACAAGAGTCTGTTGTTACATCAAAAGTGTTGTCGTCAGTGATGCCGTGACATCCTGAACCATTATTCACTCGATGTCATTGTGCCGAAGCTGGAAAATGTGGGTACTATTCCACATAACATCTGTCAATAGTAAGGATTGTTTATTTTGGAAGCAACAGACACAAGCGGTTGCAATCCTAACTACTGTATATTTGTATTTAGAAATAGGTTGTAACTACTTTTATTTTTTGTTTCTAATTTCGGGTTGTAATAATATATAAAGGAACTCGATTTTTGATGTACAAGGACACGACATATAGAAAAGTAATGTTACTCTGCTAAATTCTGAGTTTACTTTTAATATTAATCAACACAGTGATGTTGTTACTGCTTTTCAGCTGATTCGTTAATTACTTTTGTGTTACTCCTGCGCCCTGCTGAGGAGGAAGGACCCTCCTCTTTGATAGGGATTGCAGTGATAGAGGTAGTGTACATTTTAGTTTAGCTAATTAATTTATGGTTTCTTGTTGTTGCTATACAAATTGTGGATTACATTCACTATTGTTTCCATTTATATTATGTAGTTACACTGAGTTAATCAACATAATGGTAGTAGCCAGCTAGAGTAGATATTAGTTCCTGTGTGGCGCAACTTTACTTTGATAGTTGCGAATTGTGATTAATTCAATAGAGTTTTTTTTTATGTCTACATGAATGTTTTGATTCAGCAAATTGGTTCAACGATATCTTTTATTGTTTTATGCATTTTCTTATTCTTGGATGTAGTGTATCGGCATAGACAGTGCGAACTCCATTGAAACACAAAAACCTACCCTGGGTTGACAATTAAATGTTGTAGTGTCGGTCAATTAGGATTAATTAAAACAACACTACATTTTGGCGTTGTTGTTGGGGATGGCAGTCGACGATACAATCAACCAAGTTGTTTGTTTGATGTAGAATGTTCCTAGTCCATAATTGTTGAGTGGTAAGACGAGAGGTAAGAATCTGCGCATCACTCTAACATACCTAGGCGGGCTCACCATTGTGATCGCTAGGGCACTTAGGGAATTTTGGTGTTTTGTCTAGCGTGCTTTCAACTCTTCAGTCGTTGGGTGGTAAGATGAGAGGTAAGAACCTGCACATCGCTCTAACATACCTGGGTGGGCTCACCACTATCGAATACTGAGGCACTTAGTGTGTGAGTAAATACACATAGGGTCCATGTGTGCAACTGTAGGAATTATAGAGATACCAAAACTACCCCCACTCCAATTAGTCACTGGAAAAACGGGTCGTAAAAAGGAAAGGAATAGTGTATATTTTGGAAGGAAAACATTCATCTAGGAACTAATCTCTAAGGCAGAAAAAGAACATTCCAGCTCTCAAAGGGATGCAAGGAAAACAGGGCCTCAAAAAGTTGTTACTCCCATAGCAAAAGCAAAAGCCTTTGATTCCTCTATATCGGGACCATATCATTCTAAAGCTAGCACCCATACCCCCAAGACCAATAATCTGATTTAGGGGCAGGAGGGGGAAGCTAGTAGACAGAACTTGAGGACTGAGGGGCAAGGGGAAACTAAGGGGGGGCATCGAACATCTGGGATGAAAGATCACCTGTTGGTTTATCAATACATAGATATAGGTAGTGCGGTGAAACAATCAACCCCAAGAACATTTGAGCTACTAATCACATCTACGAGACCATCACAAGAACAGTTTGAAGGACGTATGCTACAACAAGGGTTAGAAGGATTAGTCATGGGGAACAACAATGAAAACAATGCTGAAACAGATGCTACTATCACCACCTTTGAGTTCCCAATCAAGGATATCAAAGGTGAAGCTCCTATGAAAAATATTCCTCTATCATCCTTACCATCCTTCCAAGGGATGACTACGGAAGATCCAGACACCTTTTTATTTGAGTTCGATGTCTTATGTAGAAGTTATGTTTATACCTGAGATGCATAGAAATTAAAATTATTTCCTCCTACTTTAAAAGGGGCAGCCTTGAGATGGTTCATGGGATTGAGCTCTGCTTCTATTCGAACATGGAACGACATGAAGGAGGCGTTCTTATCAAAGTACCAAGACTATTGCAGAACTGGGGACTTAAGGGAGGAGATATTTAGAATGACACAGAAGGAGGATGAAAGCCTAGAAGATTTTGTGGAGAGGTTCCATTATAATCTGCAGAGGTCTAAATATAGCGATCTAGACCAGGAAATCTTGACGATTATATTTATCAGAGGAACGAGGGATGATTGCGTTGATACCCTGAACCTATTAGGGAAGGGGGATATATCGCAAGAACCATTCATTGAAATTGTAAAGCTCTATCTAAGATGATCTAGAGGATCGTCTAAGGGGAGGAGCACAGTTCGAGATGCCTCTGCCCAAATACAAAAATCTGCAAGAGGGGGAGTAACCAGAGTAGAAATTGGGAATTTGTTTGAAAATTTCAAGATTGACATCCTCAGTAATCTCTCTGTCCAAATAATGACAACGCAAATCAAGAAGACACATGCAGAAGCTGACACACCTCTAGTTGTGTTCTGTCCAAATTCCCAGAAGAAACATCCTTTAAGGGAATGCAAATTGAATAACATCAACTTGTGTAATATTTGTGAGCTGGAACATTCGACAGAGCAATGTCCGGAGCTTCCTAGACTGAAGGCAGTACTCAGAGAGTCAAGCGAGGAGGTGCAGTCCTCTTATTTCATCGCACCAAGGAGACCTTGGAAACCACGAACTCCAAGTATGTCTCAATATTTTTCCTCTTTCAATTCGTGGAACAATGCATATAATACTCATTAATATCCGTGGCAATATCCTACTTCTCCTTCAACACAATTTCTTTCACTCTAGAACCATTGGTCTCCATCTCCCTCTGTCCAATATCCTCAATCTCAACCATATCCTTGGAACCAGAATTGGAGAGGAAATGCCCATATTTCAGCTCTGTCTATTACCCATGCAACAACAGTTGTAGTTACCTCCTTTCCAAACTCCTGCTCCTCCACCACCTGTGCGACCCCAACTACCTGTGCAACCTAACCCAAACCCAAAAAATAAAGCAGCTTAGGGCATAGAGGCTCCAACTACCTTCCAAACCTACCTTATTACCCCCGCGGGACTTAATGAAATACAAATACGATTGGGCAAGTTATTTAAACCAAGTTACTCCCCTATCATTACGGAGGAGGAATGTGAACCATCCGGAAGAGATTCCAGAGGTTCTGAGATGGCTACTTTGCCTACAACAACTGATATAGAGGAAGTTGTTACATTTGTAACAACCAACCCACGAAGGACTGTTATTGCTGTAACAGCCAAATCGAGAAAGGCTGATACACCGGTAACAGCTGAGTCGACTGTCGTAACTTGGGACCCTCCGTATCCTTAGATATTGGCTGAACCTGGGATGATTTCACAACCCGAATCTGATTTCCTTTGGGAGTTGCAAAATTTGCATGTACGAATTCCTCTGCTACAAGCCCTTAAGGAAGTACCTATTTATGCTAAAACAGTGAGAGATTTTTGCATCAAGAAACCTGGGAGGAAGCCTAAAGACCTTGCCACCATACAAGTGATGGAGAAACTATTTGAATTAATGCATACTCAGCCTCTCCTAACTAAGTATAATGATCCAGGAAATCCTACGGTCACTGTCTACATTAACGATCAACCCATATCCAACACATTGATCAATCTCGGGGCTGCCATTAATGTAATGACAAAGGACCTCTTTACCACTCTTGGACTACAGGGACTTAGACATAGTCCTACTATACTTGAACTGGCGGACGAGTCTCGTGTCAAACCCGAGGGGGTGTTGGAGGATATTGTGATTACCATAGCTTCCTGGAGGTATCCGACTGACTTTCTTATCTTGCAGCCCAAATCCAATTTGGGGGGACATCCTTTGATCCTAGGGAGACCTTGGCTAGCCTCCGCGGATACATTTATAGGCCGCAAATTGGGATCTAAGGTGATCTCTGATGGCCAGGCAACAAAGAACCTTAGCCTTTACCCCCAAAACCAAATATGGATGTATACAACCCTTGGTGGGATGAGTTTGAGCCTGAGTCAAATCTTTCCTTTCCACTCCTCACTCTTGGGAAAGCCTAGTATTTCAATGACGAGACAAAAGATGATTTCATTAATGGTTTTATCAGTAACTCGCTTTCTGTCGCTTCTGCTAGAAATGCAAACGAAAAAGAAGAGGTGGAAGATATAGATTTTTAACACATGAGAACCACTCCAAATATTGACAGTAGTTCGATTTAGATAGAACCTGGAAAGTCTTTGAATATTAACCCCAAATTGACTGTTGAGCAAAGCCAATTGTTGTTACAATTGTTATAGAAATACAAAAAGGCATTTGCATGGGACTATACGGATATGAAAGGGATCCACCCTAACCTATGCACTCACCGGATTTATTTGAAGGATGGCTGTAAACTAGCCAAACAACCACAACGCTGCATGAACCCTGAACTGAAGAATGTGATAAAGGAAGAACTACAAAAACTCTTGAGTGCTAATTTTATTTACCCAATTTCTGACAGTTAGTGGGTGTCGTCACTTGTCATCGTTCCTAAAAACAATGGAAAGTAGAGAGTCTGTGTAGATTACAAAGGACTCAATAAAGCCACTCAAAAGGACCATTTTCCCAACCATTTATAGATCAGGTCCTTGATACCCTTTCCGAAAAGAAATTATTTTCATTCTTGGACGAATTTAGTGGCTACAATCAGATACAGATTGCCCTAGAGGATCAAGATAAAACAACCTTTACTTTCCCTTGGGGAACCTTTGCATATATGGTACTCCCTTTTGGACTCTGTAATGCGTCAGCAACCTTTCAAAGGGTAATAATGGGAATTTTTTCTGACTTGTTGAATGACTATCTTGAAATCTTCATGGACGATTTTACACCGTATGGAGATGATTTTGAAACAACATTAGTTAATTTGGAAAAGGTGCTAGAACGCTGGGTACAAACTAATGTTTCTTTGAGCATTGAAAAATGTCACATGATGATGACTGAAGGGATCGTGCTTGGACACTACATTAATGCTGAAGGAATCAAGGTAGATCCTGCAAAAGTAGAGGTAATTTTGAAAATCCCAACCCCCAAAATGCAAAAAGAGGTACGTAGTTTCTTGGGTCATGCAGGATAATATAGGAGATTTATAGAAAAATGTTCAAAAATTGCATCACCATTATTTTCCCTACTCATGAAGGATGTCGACTTTTTGTGGACAGGGAAGTGTGAGCAGGTTTTTTTAAAATTGAAATGTTGTGTATTAGCAACTCCAATCTTGTGAGGACCTAATTGGGAACTGCCATTTCACATAGCTATAGATGCATCTGATATTGCTGTAGGTGCTGTTTTGGGCCAACTAGAGGATAAGAAACCTTATGCTATTTACTACATAAGAAAAAACCTAACCCCGATTGAGCTCAACTACACAGTGACTGAGAAGGATTTCTTAGCAGTCGTGCATGCCATCAATAAATTCTGACATTATATCACTGGGTTTGAAGTATTTGTGCACACTGACCATTCTGCCATTCTTTTTTTAATGAATAAGCCAATTACCAATGGTAGGGTTACACACTAGTTATTACTATTACAAGAATTTGATATCACTATTGTCGATAAACCTGGAAAAGATAATGTAGTAGCTGGCTTTCTTTCTAGGTTAACTATTGATGACAATTGCATTCCTACTGAGGATTATTTTCCAGATGAATATATTTTTTCTACTTCTACTTACTCACCTTGGTATGCAGATATAGCCAATTATCTTGTTGTAGGGAAGTTTCCAAAGTATTTGTCCTCCAAGGAGAAAAGAAAGATCACACAGAAAAGTGCTACATATACCTGGATAGATGGGAACCTTTATCACACTGGACCATATTTCCATATTAGACGTTGTGTTAGAGAAGATGAGGTCTTTGACATCCTTAAAGCCTGTCACGAAGAACCTTGTGGAAGTCACTTCGTAGACAAACAGACAGGATACAAAGTCCTTTCAATAGGGTATTATTGGCCAACAATATTTCAGGATGCCAAGAAGTTTGTGAAGGGATGTGATAGTTGTCAAAGGATGGGCCAACCACTGTAATCAGATGAGATTTCGTTACAACCCCAAATCATCTTAGAACCTTTTGAGAAGTGGGCTCTAGATTTTGTGGGACCAATTAATCCCTCATCTAGACAGAAATATTACATCTTGGTCTGCACTGACTATGTCACAAAATGGGTTGAGGCAAAGGCACTAACCAGAGCCACGGAGCAGGTTGTCTCAGAATTTCTGTTTGAAGACATCTTTGTCCAGTTTGGCATACCAAGGGAGATAGTCACAGACGGAGGGCCCTAGTTCACATCTCATAAGATCCAGGAATTGGTTGAAAAATATAAAATCCATCATAGAATCACAACACCTTATCATCCACAAGCAAATGGCCAAGTGGAAAGCACTAACAAAGTCATTGAGGGGATCCTTACTAAGACTGTGGCTAGTCACCGAAGAAATTGGGCTGATAAACTTCCAGAAGTGTTGTGGGCATACAGGACTACATGGAGGAACACCATAGGATTCTCACCATATGAACTTGTGTATGGTAAAAACCCTTTATTCCCCTTTGAATTTGAAATCAAGACATTAAGAACAACATTGTAGGTCAATTTGGATTTGGCTACAACACAAAAGCAGAGATTGAACCAAGTCAATGAATTGGAGGAGAAACGGTTTGCTGCTATCCAGGAAATAAATATTATCCTCCAACAGAGAGCTAAGTGGCATGAAAGATTCGTCAAGAAGAAAAAGTTCCAGAAAGGAGATTGGGCTCTCTTATACCACTCAAAATTTAAAGACTTCAAGGGTAAGCTCTACACTAGATGGCTAGGTTCCTATGAGGTAGATGCAACCTTTGACCATGGGACTATAAATTTGGTGACCATTGACAATGAGAGGACACCATTGCTTGCAAATGGGCACTGTCTTCAGTTATATCACAAACCTTCTTCAAGGGATTCATTTGTTAACATTGTCACAAATTCGGATCTTCAGATTACAAGAACAGGGGAAAGCCGCCCTATGCTACAAAATTTCTAATTTTTCCAATAAGTGTAACAGCTGAAAATAAACTACGGTTGGTAGCTGTTACACCTTCAAACTTCTAAAATAATAATAATAATAATAAATATGGTTGTGAAAACCTTTTCCAGGCACGGACAAACACTTTTTGTAGTAGTTCAAAACCACCTCATGGCAACTGTTACACACTCTGTAACAACATCTATTATTTCAAAGCATACCTTACAATAAGTGTTGTTACATGATATTTTCTTCTTTATTTTCTCCATAGAAATCAAAATAATCTCTCTCTCTTCTCTCTCTCTCTCTCTCTCTCTCTCTCTCTATATATATATATATTATATAATAATAGATATATATATATTAGTCGTCTTGGTTGTTACACCTGTAACAACCGACAACTTTTAAGAAATGAATGAGATATTTTATTGAAATAAATAACAGGAACCACCGTGATCCTTGTCATCATAATTAAGTTTGCGCTTCTCGTTGTCGGAGCTTGGTTCGCGCGTCGCACCACCCATGACTTCTCCCCACGTCACCAAGGTATGTCATCAAAAGATAATATTGAATTCGCTTTATTTGGTAATTATGGCAACTTAACATGACTTTTGACGGCTGAGGGTGGTTGTCACATTTAAGCTGGAGGGGGAGCGAATCATATTGCGACATGACCACCGCATGATTTTTGATTATTCAAAAAAATCCTGCAATTAAGGCCTGATGACCTGGTACTTATTGTTACTTAATGCCTGATCATACTAAAAAGGGGAAGTGTACCTTTGATGAGACCTCCCATGACTCACCATTAATAAGGCAAATTTACTGTGCAGTACGAATCATGAGTGCAAAATCCCAATTCGAAATCCTCAATTGTGCCACCCTACCACCCTACCATTTACCCCTGCTGGAAGCACTGAATCCCCATTAAGAGTGCTTAGAGAAGTGGAAGATAACAGTGCAGGCTGAAACAATTAGGCTGTGTGCCAACTGCCCTAGAGCGTCTAAAGGAAAAGAGAAGGAGGTGAAACAACACTAAATTTGCATAAGCAATGGGTGGAGCAGTAATATGGCATGAGCCAGGGTCCACAGAAGCCTTGGAGGATTCCCCTGAAGCATACCATATTTTCAAGGACGCAGGCTGGTTTGAGTTGGAGGGATCAGACGACGATGTTGCCATGGAATTTGCAAAAAATTTGGAGAGAAACTAGACGAAGGTCATAGGATTGAAGATGGAGGTCACAGAAGAGGTGATTACTAGTGGAAGGAAAGAGGTGGTTCAACTGGAAGGTTAATGACCCCTCCCTCAAAGGGGATTTCCTCCAAGAAGAAGAGTCGCTGGTAAAGAAAGGAAGGGGAATTGATAGATTGTCACTCCCCTAGCCATGGGATGATGTTTCCCTCTACCTCATCAAGTACATTACTTGCGAGGGAGGGGAAACAATTGTGTTCAATTACCACTTTCCATTACTGAACCACCTCCGGCATCAGCAGCTGATCAATCTTCCTTACTTCTTGTTGGGAAACATTAGGCATATGGTCGCAACTATGAAAACAACTACACATCTAGAAACGTGCATCATCAACCATGGCCTTATCAAGCTCATTGTGTTGGACACCTTGAGCCGCCAAGGTAGGAATTGGGAAGAATTCATGAGGAAGAAGGTCAGGACCACAAGCAGGAGGCAAACTAGGATAGCTGAGGAGGCTCCAGCAGTGATAAAGGAGTAGCCCTAGCCCTCGACAGTAAGGGTTGGTAAGAGGCCAGTTGACAAACCAATTGGTGACAGGCGACTGAAGTAGAGGATAAGGGTTAGTGGGCACCCGGAGTCCCCATCCATGTCAAGGAAGAACAAAGAAGTAGCGGAGCAAAAGGACAAGGAGCAAGCTCAGCCGGGGGAACCTTCTTCACCTAGTAAGATCGAAAACTAATCCTTGCTGTTAAGAATTGAAAATTTAGAAAAAGAAAATAGAGAGCTAAGGAAATAACTAGCAGAGGGAAAGGCAGAGCCAAGATTCCCAGGACTAGATACTTTGGCTGAGGCCGTGGATAGGGCTAGAAAGGGAGATTTTTCAGGAACTGTGTGCGTAGCCCATGTTGAGAAGCTAGTGGCAGCAGGAATTAAAGTCTGTGCAGCAGACTCCACCTCGAGGGAAACACAAATTGAAATCTGGGAAGCTGATACACAAGAACCCATTGATTAAATTGCTGTTACACAAGAACCAACAACCAAGATGACACAATCCACAGAAAGTGATCAGGTAATGGATACACAGGAGCCCTTGGCTGACATTGTTGTTTCACCAGAACCAATAGTGGAGGAGGAAGTCAGCCAAGGGAAGGAAGGAGAATCTAACATCCATGAGCTTGCGGTCGACACTGCTGTTACACAAGAACCAATATGAAGACAGAAGCCTACCCGAGGAAAAACGATAGACACAAGTCTGTGGATAACACTTCTATTACACAAGAACCAACAATGGAAATGGAAGTTAACCAGGAAGATAAGGAAACTATGACAAAATCCACTAATGAATTTGTTGTTACACAAGTACCAGTAGCTGAAGTGGAATAGTTTCACACTCAGGAGGCTACTGCACCTTCAATTGATATCGCATGTGGGAGAACATCGGGTCCTGATGAAGGATGGTGTTCTGAGAAGATGTTGTTGTTACCAGAACTGCAAAAATGGAAGCAGCAGGCACTCTCTCTACGAGAGTGGGTGATCTCACTCAAGATACATAAAAGGATGATGGATTCCCTTAGAGAGAAATGGCTAAATGAAGAATGGGAAAGAGAATGGGAAGCACGGAGGCACAAGGAAGCTATAAAGAAGAAGGATGAACAATTGTATCAACTAAATCGACAGGTCTCAGACATGATGAAAGACAAGACTAAGCTCAGTGACCTTGCCCTAAACCTGCTAGCATGCAAGTAACCATCCTCGTCATATCCAATGTTCCTTTGGGAACATTACTATTTATTTCAATTAAAAGCGGTTTTTGAGAATAGGTCCTATTTGGGTTCTTCAACCCATACTTTTTTGGATATTTTTCACTCTTGTGACTTTGATGACCAGAGCTTGTTGTGCGAGCTGTTTTTGCATAAGATTATGTGTGAATATGTCAGCACAAAGATGGTAGCGAGTGCCTTCTTCTATATGGGAGATTTGCAGTTGCGGGCCTTCCTTTCATTTATGAGGAAACATATTGAGTGGCATCTGGCCATGAAATCAGCAGAAGCTAACGAGAAGAGAACATCATTGTGGGTTAGAGCTGAACCAGGGATGGTTTACAAACTCAGGCGTGAGTTTAAGCTATTCCTGAGCACTCCAGAATAAGAGAACAGTTATCCATCTATAGGAAAAGGATCGTGAGGATCTGCTTCAACCTATATTCAAATATGAAAAGCTAAGCGCTAGCAGGATGTCTTAAGCACACTGAGGCCTGTAGCATTGAGTTAAAAGAAGGGGATCCTTTTGAGTACATGAAATTTTTGGCTGTTGTTACACGGGTGCCTAAGTATGCTCAAATTGTGCAGACACTGGGGACATTTTGGATTGGCCTCAGATTCAAATTTCCTTTGATTTGGTTGCCAGTAGAGGAGTATCATCCACACTACCACCTATGTGACTACGAAGAGGAATCTTGGCCACGACCGTTGATGGCCATTCAAGGGTACAGAGCTCCAGGCGAAGACATTGTTGGTGCCTACAATTTCACAGACTTGCACCAGGGGTATAATAGGAGGAGTTGAGATTCTGCATGGGGACATGCAGTTGCTTCAGTGGGGGGGAGATGTTGGGTGTGGTTTTTTACCTATTTTCTGCACATTCTATCCCCAGTTTTGACCCTTCTGTCCTCTAGGCCTATGACTTTACATGATCAATTTCCCTATTTTCTCACCTTTATATACCTATTCTACTGTCATGGTACTGTCATATTTTACTTAATAATACGATGCTTTATTCCTTTTCGTGGCTAACTGGGAGAGTATTGAAGAAGTATTTTGGGAAGCTCTTCTTCTTTTCAGGTGATGGTTCACGAGAACAAAGCTATGAAGCAGACATGTAGCGCAGATTAACTATAGAGAAGGGTAGAATAGTTCGCTGTTACACCTTGGATGCTGTCACAGATTGTTGTTACACATTGGATGTTGTTATAGTCTGTTGTTACACATTGGATGCTGTTATAGGATGCTGTTACACTACGCGTTGATACAAGAGTCCACTGTTACATCAAAAGTGATGTTGTCAACGATGTCGTGACATCCTGATCCGCTATTCACCCGATGTTGTTGTGTCGAAGCTGGAAAATGTGGGTACTATTCCACATAACAATTGTCGGAAGTAGGGATTATTTATTTTGGAAGCAACAGACCCAAGCGGTTGCAATCATAATTATTGTATATTTGTATTTAGAAATAGGTTGTAACTACTTTTATTTTCGATTAGCATGAGAATCGTGAGATTCTCATGACTGATCTGTTTCTAATTTCGGGTTGTAATAACTATAAAGGAACTCGATTTTTCATGTACAAGGATACGACATATAGAAAAGTAATGTTACTCTGCTTCTATAATTATGAGTTTATTTTTAATATTAATCAACACAGTGATACTATTACTGCCCTTCAGCTGATTCGTTAATTACTTTTGTGTTACTCTTGCGCCCTGCTAAGGAGGAAGGGCCCTCCTCTTTGGTAGGGATTGCAGTGATAGAGGGAGTGTACATTCTAGTTTATCTAATTGATTTATGGTTTCTCATTGTTGCTATACAAATCATGGATTGCATTCGCTGTTGTTTTCATTTATATTATGTTGTTACACTGAGTTAATCAATAGAATGGTAGTAACCAGCTAGAGTAGATATTAGTTCCTATGTGGCGTGCCTTTAGTTTGATAGTTGCGAAGCATGATTAATTTTGTAAAGTGTTTTTTATGTCTATATGAATGGTTTGATTCAGGAAATTGGTTCAGCGACATCTTGTTTTCTACATTTTCTTATTCTTGGTTGTAGTGTATCAGCACATACAATGTGAATTCCATTAAAACAACAAGACCTACCCTAGGTTGACAATTAAATGTTGCAGTCTTGGTCAATTAGGATTGATTAAAACAACACTACATCGTCCACCTCCAAACACATGATGGACTAGACTAAATTGGAAACTAGTCAAATTCCAAACATGTTCTTGGATGGCCTCTACTGAATAAGCCATTGTTCTTGGATTCCCTTATTTCAACTCTTGCATTCATCACAACTTTCAAATTTTAACTTACTTTCCACTTTAAATATGGGAGGCCTCAATGTATATATGAACTTATCATTCATAAGGGCTCCATATCTTCACTAATAATCCCCAAATTAAATGATTTTGATTACTATAAACTTTGTGTCCTTTTTATTTGGGCCAAGTTATTTAGTTTCCAACTTCAACTACATTTTTTTTTTAAGTTACTCTCTTTTCCATGTAAAAATAAAATAATCCCGCAACTTTCCACCAGAGGTTTACTATTCAAAAGACAATAAGTTATTGAGATGACTTTTCTATGTAAAATAAAATATTCCTACAACTTAGCCATCAGAAGTTTGCCATTCAAAAGGCAATAAGTTATTGAGATTCCCTTTTTTGATTTATTGAAGACATTTTTTTTATTGTTTTAAGGTAATTTATAAAACTCATAAATATTTTGAAACAATAATAAGATAATTAAAAAGTTATTTTATCTAAGCGCACATATATGGTTGTACCATTTCTACAGCATAAATAAAATGACTTACATAGGTACGGCTAAAGCTACCTCTACCGATGTATTGAGCCATACTCTTCATCATTTTTAGGGTAGTTCCATTAAGAGCATACCTAAGTGGTTTTTGAAATTGATTAAAGCATTAGTTAATAGGTTTTATTAACAAAAGACATATTTCTTACACAATCATATTTTTCATTTATAAGTAGGGAGTTCTCCAACTCATATTTCAAGAGTCTTAGGGATTTCTTCACATAGGTACATAATTATGTTTTGTCTCTCTTTTAATTTTCGTTTTAGTTTCTATATGGATGAATAATACTTACGTCACACTTAGCATAAAGAAGGACTAGCCTAACCTACATGTAGACCTTCCAAACTAACTTGCAGGTCTCTATGACTAAAAAGGTTCAAGAATAAATACATTGATAAAAATGTAGAGGGTGATGGAAGAAAATGATGGTATTTTTCAAATTAATATGCTAAGATCGATAGATAACATCCAAACTTGAATGGACACCATGGAGGTAATGCTTGAACTAAAATTGAAAGTTACAAGGAAAAACAAACCAACAAATGAAGAAATAAGAATAATTTGAATAGTGTGAAAACTAAAAAAAATCTTGGAAAAAGTGAAAAATAATCTCTTAACCTTCGGCATACCATCACTATTGACCTCAAAACTGAGGAGTTTGAGAAGACAAAATGTTCCTCACTAATCTTGAAGCTAAACATTGATATCCAAGTAATTAAGGAGGAAACAAACAAGATTCTAAGATGTGAGAGTGAATACGACAAACAAGTCTTGCATAATGTTGTCATTGATGTCAAGCTAGGGGGAGACCCAAATGGGGAGCTCGATCAAAGGGGAGTGTACTAGCCAATTGGGGCATGAAAAGAGAAAAACAAGGGAAAACCTCAAAAAAAAATTATAAGAGGAAAAAGGGGAGCAAACCTCAAATTTCATACAAATTGAAGAAACCTCAAATTTTGATGAAAAGCCTAAAATTACATATGACGTGAAAAGCCTTGCAAATTCAATAATTGTTGGATTTTGTTGTCAGTTAATAGACAAACTTATCCCCATCAAGTGTTGGCTAGTTTATCTAGACCTCAATGTTTTAGAGATATTACAACGTAGAGTTCACTAGAATCATCGATGTCCTGGTGTGTTGGAGCCCCTGGTCAAGCCTCTGGTCATGGATATGTTAAGGTTCAAAGCTTGAGGGATAAGCACCCCTTGGCATATCGATATACCTCCAAATTTAAGGAAAAACTCAATTTGTAAAAAAAATAAAATGAAAAGAGGATCTGGAAAATATAAAGGTAAGCCACCATTCAAATGTTTTAATTGTAATAGGATAGGTCATTATGCTTCTAAATGTTTAGATGCAAAGTTAGAGTATAATGATGATGAAAAAGAACATATAAATAGAAGCAAATTTCATAAAAATAAAAAATGGAAGATCTCTCAAGAAGAAAAGTTTATTTTCCAAAGAAGATAACAACTCATCAAAAGAGAATGATGGACATGCATCTGATGAAGACAAAGAATAATACCTACTCATGGCCATGGAGACTTAGAATATTTATCAAGAGAAGAAGATATTGAAGTAGAAGTAGATCTTGAGGGAGAAATTGTTTGTGCATTGGATGAAATATATATACTTAGAAGAAAGAATAAAAAGTAGTAGGTACTATTGCAGAAATTTGAAAAGGAATATCATGACTTCGATGAAGAAAAATTCCTCCTCCTAAACAGACAAATAGAATAGGTAAAGAGAATAGAGGAAATACTTCGATGAAGGAAAAATCCTCCTCCTAAAGAGACAAATAGAAGAGGTAAAGAGAATAGAGGAAATACTTATAAGTTAGATGAAAGAAAGGGAAAGAACTTGTGAGAATCTAGAAGCAGAGGTTGTTTCCTTGATAAATGATTTAGAGAAATAAAATTCTTAGTTGAATCAAAGTTTAAAGTTTGTTAAAAGGAATAAAAAGTTATATAACATTCTCAACTGCCAGATATCTCCTTCAATCAAAACAAGTCTTGGCTATAAATAAAATTATGAGACTTTAAAAGGAAAACCAACCCCAAAGACATTAGAAAAAGAAGAATATAAGAGTTGTGATAATATGCTCCAAGTGTCTACCAATAATGAAAGAATATTTAGAAATGAATCTAAGGGCTAGCAGAGACTTTACCCTATCAACAATACAAGCAACACTAGAAGTGGAGTAAAGAATCAATAGAGATATGAGTTTTCTCATAAAGATAGTTAGAATGTGTTTATAAGAACTATTCTTTCAAGAAGGCCTTTCACATCTAGGTATTAAAATTTATTTGATATCTATTGCTTTGCATGTAATAACTTTGGTCATAAGGCAATAGATTCTGGGAGAAATAGAAGCAGAAGATCTTATAGAACCCCAATGAATGGTTATGTAAGTAACAAATCTAGAATTCCTCACAAAGGGGCTGTTAGAAGATACAACTCATTTTCTCCCCTATTGGATCATGTTGAATGTTACAAATGCAATAAATGTGGACACAAATATTTTAGAAGCACCTTGATAAGGCCTCCCAAGAAAAACAACTAAGAAGAATGCACAAAGGCTTGGAAGAAGAAGCAAGAAAAATAGTGGAAAAACATGAAGAATGTGGATTTGCTCTATATGCTCAAAACCAAGGAAGTCAATGGTATATTAGTGGATGCTCAAAGCATATGTCTAGAGATAAGGTCAATTTTCTATCTCTAAAGGAAGATAAATAAGAAAGTGATGCAGGAGCATTTAGACCTAGTCAGCAATGTGATGGTATGATCACATGTTGTGGCTAACAAAGGGTTCGAAGACAAGAGAGTAATTAATTTTATTAATTTAAATGTATGAGAGTGCTTTATTTGTTGTCAAAATCTGAGCAGAAAAGGGTATAAGTAGCTGATTGATCCTCCCTGCCTGGAGATCAGGCCAAGCAATTAGATATCTAGTTTTAATAAGGTATGAGGGATTTGAAAGCTTAAATTAGCATTTGTTTGAGAAAAGAGTGGAGTAAAGAGATTCTTTAGGGAAGAATGAGAGATTTATGGATCTAAACTTAATGGGCTCATGAATCCGCATTTTGTATAAATTGTAATATTTTAGAATGAGTGAAGGGGTTAGATTCAGATGGAAAGATAGGATGGATGAGCAAGGGAAGAACTGAAACAGTCGAGTGTGACCGTTTCTTCTGTAAATATTTATCAATATGAATACAATGTGGATTGTGTATTTCTTTGTGTAATTTAGTATTGAGTGAGTTTATAACTTTTAGTCTCTAGATTGAGGATCTGAGAATTACTGTGTTTTTTAATACTTAGAATATAGGATAAGAGTGTGTGTTCTGTATATAACGCAGAAAACTGGTTGATGTGGATTATCCCTACCAGATTAGCAGACAGAGACTGAATGAAGGAATGAATAATCATTGATCACAGGTTTGATCAATGATGATCTGTTGGTGAGAAGATCGTAAGTGTTCTATAATGAATGTGCATGCGGTTTAATACAGGAAACAAACCCAAAACATCAAAAGACTGAGTTGATTGATAAATTGTGACGAAACCCCAAAATAAGTTAGGACCGTCCGTTGGTTGGTAAATCCGACAGTGAACAACAACTGTGGGGGTAGGAAAGTACGTTTTCTTGATCGTGGCTAAAGCCCTGCACTCGCTCCTCGTCGTCGATCTCATATTCAAACTCTTACATCGCAGTTGATTGTGGGGGTTAAGCCTGTTTTTAAACCGTATGCTAGTTGAAGTCTTGCAAACCATAGATTTGATGGCCTCTTATATCCAATGGATATCGCGTCATAAAGTGATCGAACTTTAATTTCAAAAACGGACCCGAAAATCCATACATCAAGGATTTATATTCCTTATTAGCTCCGTAAGAGTGGTCAAAGTCGGTGGAAAAGTCAGACCCGATATGTTATCAACGCGGGTTAAATCTACTTGAGATCTGGTAAGATGCGGTCGAAGTGGGACCTGGCTTATTGACAGGTTATATCTTTGTTTTTCGTTGATCGGGTGTATAGTTGGGTTTTATATTGTTTTGGGTTCGGATAATTTGATGGGGTTTTGTTAAGTTAAGTGAACATGGATTTAATTAGTTTTAATTCCAAATTTATGAAAGGGTGTAACCTTGCTTCACTTTGGAGGTTATGTGGGCATAACTCATAGGTCTACATGGGATTTTTAAAGGATGTCAGTTACGTGGCATCATTTTTGGTATCAGAGCAGAAAAGGTCGTAGTCACCTCCAATTATAACGCCTCGCTCAATCTAAGCACTGTTTTGGATCATTAATTGAACAAAACTACAAATGCGTCCATATTGTGTCGTAATTCAGGAAAAACAAGCCATAAAAATAAAATATAATGTGCCTTTGAAAAGAAAACGCAAGATCCACAAAATAATATTTTTCATTTTATGTAGCCGTCACACTATTATGGAGAATTCCGCAAGCAATTTTTTCTTGGTCGGTAGGGTTTTGAAAGGGAAGCAAATGCACTTCAAAAAAAAAACAGCAAAAATTTTAAAATCGGATATCAAATTTGTTTGCAAATCTACCGAGAGGGTTTCTGAATTTTTCTCAAGAAATATTCGTTGGGTTTCATTTGAGGTTTGGCAGTTTTCTGCTTCAGATCCTATCCCTTCTGGCAGCCACATATGTTGGAAGCTTGTTCAAAAAGATATGGAAGGGTTATGATAGAATCTGGGTGGCTCGAAATTATTTTTAAGGGTTTAATTTGGAGGGCTACTAGCATTTCTAATTTCTTTCAAGCTTTTTATTTTTCCTTTGATTTTAAATACCAACCCTTGTGCTTTTTCAGAGATTTTTTATTTTGTTGGGTTAAATTTAAGCCTTTAACATTAAGGGATTCATCGTTGAAAATTCTGAATCAATTTCTAAGTTTAACTTTGAGCTGGCCGTAAGCATCAGAGAGTTTCTTTCCTGATTTTAGAATTGAAATTTCCTCACCTCATCCAATAAAAGGTTTTGGAGACCAAAAGCCTCAAAAAATAGGGAGGTGTGATATGGATTAGATCATTATATTATTTCACCTTATTCAGTAAAATATTTTGGAGACCAAAAGGCTCCCAAAATATGGAGGTGTGATATGGATTGGATCAATATATTACTTTTCATCCATCTCGATGCATTCAGAGTGAAAAAAGTGGAGAAATCAGCTCATGGGACCATTTTTACCAGCTAGACCCAATTTCGCAAAACGAGGTCTGAACCCTTTTGAGAGCGTTTGGATGCATCAAATGATGTTTTTTGGGGGTGAAATTTTGTTGCATTAATGTGGCACATTTTCGTGTTATTTTACACATAGAGACATTTCCAACGATGCAACAATTACATTAATTAGAGTTTGTATGCGAAAGTTATGCCACTCAGAAGTTGACCTTCCTACTTTCACCACCATGGTTTGAGTGGATGCCACATGCACCCCCAATATTCATGGAAAAGGGACTAGACACGTGATATGATGTAAAAGGCTCTAGAAGAGTCTATATTGTAACTCTAGATAAAAGTTGAGGTAGTCAAACTTAATCGTTAGTAGGCTATCAAGTTGTGTTATAACCAAGCCACTCGGAGGAAGAGGCATTCCATTCTTTCGAGTGCATTTTGTTCCATAAATGAGAAAATATTTCCAAGAGGGATAGGGGGTGAGCACACAAAGAGGATCTATGCACTGTAGCATCCCATGGGCCATAGGCCTTACTTCTTTGTACTTGAAGCCATATTTCCATATCTTATGTCTTATATGTGTGTGTGACCTTTTCTTTTGTTGTTCTCCATTTCTGCATAATTTCCTTTCGCATGCATGCACTAATTACAGTAAAATCTAAAGATCTTTAAATTTCATAGAACTATAATAGTGTAAGAATTTCATATTTTTAATATAATATTATCAGATATGTTGTGACGAACAATCTAGTGGAATAGCCACTACAATTTATGGATCACTTATCGATTGAGGATTCACAACACTTTCAAGGCATTGTACATTATTTGTGTAGGCTATAGATCATTATATTGACTATTTTAAGAACATAATAAACTTTAAAATAACCTAATTTTAATGATGAAGCTTCCTGATTGTATACTTGAGAATAATGAAACAAATAGTGCTAAAGAAAATTATCTACTCTCTTACTATAAAAGACAAATATAACAAAGAAATAAATGATGAAAACTAACTTGATTCTTAATCATAGTGATCTTAGTCCTAGTTCAAGTTATGGTGATTCTCAAAATGTGTATATAGGCATTCTTTACATAAAGTTCCTTGCTCTGTGATAATCTAACAAGCTATTACATAAGAGATTCATAAATAAACTAAATTAATAATGAACACTCTTAATCAAATACCAAGTGACACATTTAAGTTACAAAAAGTAACGCTAGAAATAAAGGTAAAGAAAATAACACATTCAAAATAAAGATATTTACACATGCACAAAAGGGGTAGTTGGTACTTGTGGAGTGAGCCCTTACTTCGTAAGGCCAAGTTGCCTAATCACTTCTGAAAATGAAACTATAGAAATCTTAAAATGGTACAAGTTTGCATTTCATTAACAATAATAATCTAAATGATGTTTACAAATCTATCTCAAAATCCCCTATTCTCTCCTCTATCTTCCTCCTCAATTGTTCTTGCTTCACATGTATATATAATAATACTTGCTCTTGAATCACATATATATAATGAGTTACATGTCATATTTAGAGGAATAAAAAATACAAATAGTAGCTTTATAATGCTTACAAAGCTTAATGAAAATATGTCATTGTCTCCCTATCACATTAGTAAGAAAGTATAAGCTTTAAAGCTCGAGTAATTGCCAAAATTAATTTCATATTATTGGATATTAATTTGGTTATAACTTGGTTCAAACTTTGAGTTTAAGTTTTTTCCATCTAGTTGAAGATTACACCCATGTGCTCCATAAGTTGCATTGCTCAACAAATCAAAGAATAAGACTCTTCACATTGTATGAGATTCTTCACATAGTAGTTGCAACCAACATCCTAGGTTTTCAAAAAAATAATTCAATGGTTACATTTCACCTAAATTTAGTGTGAGAGATTCCAAGAGTTGGGCTTTAGTGCTAAATGCCACATGCTTTTTGGTTGATCCGATACTCGGTTATTTTCAACATGCCTCTTCAACCACGGTCAAAACTAAGGAAAATAGAATTTGAAAATAAAGACAAAAGAAAGTATGCAAAGTTTATAATAATAATAAAAACGTTATCTTTGTGGATAGTTATTGAAGACACAAAGCCCTTTGCTTGAAGAGTATGTTTAAGAATAGAAAAAGCTATGAATATTACTCACTCAATTGCATAATTGTAATAAAAAAGTTAGAAGAACATATATTTCAGAGATTAATAACTCATCCAAATAGGATAGAGAAGGAAACATTTGCGCGAAGGGGAAATTTGTCATTTATAAAAAAAAATTGATATTGATTTAACCAAGTCATTAAAAATTAGCAATGAAGTTACTATTAGTTATTGAAATGCATGCAGTAAACATTTCAATTCCATCCAATCAATTTCCAAATGATTATATCTTAGTCAATAATTGCAAAAGTAATACCACTTTTAAATTAAAATAACTTAATTAAATCTCAAATTTTAAATATGTTAAAAAAATAAAATTAAAACAACTTAAGTAAATGTCATGTTTTGAAAATGTCAATCTATTTAACATATTGATAATTTAAATTTTTTCCCCAAAGAAAAATCGTAATTTTCATTAATAAATGATAAAATATGATGTTTTATTAATTAAGTGGCTCTCGAGGTGAGATACTTGGAGAGTGCCCAAGCACTTCACACACACACTGTATTCAATCAGGAGAACAGCCTAGTACATATAGGCTTTCACACTAACAAGGTGGTTTCAACCATTCCCTAGATAGTAGGATTTGAGACCTAATCTTAGAGTCTCAATCCTATCCTTAAAACAACTAATTGTATCTTTCTCCATTAATTCTAACACTCCCCCTTAATGGAGAAAGGGTACTGAACAATAACATACGCCTGCTGGTCTTAGTCTCAGCTAGGCTTATAATGGTAAAAGATACAGCTTTCATTTTTGTCTTCTTGCCGCAAAGCCCACACTTGTTCATTTGTGGATGAAGTTTCATATTCACTTTCTTTGCCATGAGGTAGTGATGTATGTTCACCTCATTTCTTCCCCAATGATGGAAAGCTTGAATTCTTATTCTCACTCTTCTCAAGATTATGACAGGCTAGATAGGAGAATTTTCCCTCTCACTATTTCTGGTGTCAACCATCTGAGTGTCAGCTATGATGTCTTCATCATTCATTGATGTAACGTCTGCACACACAAAAATATTAATGAGATCATCACAATTTAAATTCTCTCCAGCTTTGTCTTCTTCTGCCACGTCTTTGCAATCAACTTCATGTGGCTCGTCCCATTGATCTTCAACACTTTGTTCCTCTTTACACCCTTCTTGAAGATCAGCTTGTGTGTCTTCAATCTCAGGATCTTGCACAATAGATTGTGCCTCTTGATTCTCGTGGTCGTCAACAGGACCACATTATTTTTCTGAAATTTCTTCTGACTCGAACATACTGCTCATGCTAATGCTTCCAAATGCCCACATGAGAAAATCATCATCATCAGAATAAAAAATATCTAAAAATATAGACATGTTGTTAAAGTCCGACTTATATCGCTTTGAGATTCTTTTTTCGGCTCCACACGGTCCTCTAACAAGCTCCAACAACCCGGTTACCACGCAGGTGGGAAACTTCTCCCTTTGGCAGCTTTTCAACTGTAGAACCTTGTAGACTGTGGTTTCTATGCCATGTAGGTCTTAGTGCCCTCGGCTCTGGTGACGAGCAACAAAACGACCTCTCACAAGCTAGAAATGCTATCAGTATCTAATTCTGGTGTATGTAATTAACAATTTCTGATAACACATTATTTTGAAGATGGGTTCAAATCAGCAAAAAAAATTCGCATTTTCTGTGGCATATAATAATTTAGAAGAAAATTTACCCAATTGAGTTTGGGATCTCCACAACCTGCAACTTTAGTTTCTCAAACAATTAAATTTCCAGATCTGCTAGATGACACTGACAACAATACTGGATCGTTGCTATCTAAACGCTATGCAGCCTCCGGCGATTTTGTAGCCTTCTACACGCCTCCACGGAATTCCACGCTACAGCCAAAACAGATCCACGCTGCTGCTAATCTCCAATTTACGAGGAATCTAGCCCTTGCAGAATCCATGGATTGGGGGAGGGATGGTATATCACTAGATCCCAAATCGACAGCTTGGCCTCTTGAGTTATCTGGTTCCCCCTCTCAATACCACGCGAGAAGCAGACAGGACTTCACTGCATTATGGGAATGGAAGAGGCCGTAGCTGATGGACCAACCTTCGACATCGAAGAAAAGCATGGCGATCTGCCCAATCACATTATCCAGTCCTTGTAACTCTCTGATAATGAGCACATCAAAGAAATATATTATGGATTTATCTCTTTTTTTTCTTCCGCGGATTATCTAATGTCGCGCAGAGAGCATCGTCATGATGTTTTCAATGCGTTCGAAGGCATAGAAAAGAATGTCGAATCGGAATTGAAATTACTGAGCGGAAATAAAACATCATTTGGAATACTAAAGAAAATATTTAGTTGGAAAATTGACAGATCTGCATCAATATTGCATTGTCAGCGGCCAAACGTTGTGGAAAAGACAAAGCGAATCTTCTTGGAAAAACTTATCATGCAGCTAAGAAATCGAGCGTCTGCTTAATACAGAACACTTCAGAAGTAAACGACGGATCAGAAGCTCCGATGTAGCTTTGTTTCTCCACTCACTCCCTACAGATCTAGTCTTCAATCACGCGCGATAGCACAATCACCGCCTTCCTCGAACACGCAACCTTGTTTTATGTTTGCACAGTTAGCGCTCTTATATGCCATGGTATTGCGAAGATCTGCGCGAAAGGACACCAAATATCTGCGATGATCGACCAAAAGAAAATCTGTGGAGGGTGTTACAGATCCATTTGGGCACATCAACCCCGACTTAAAAATCAGTACTATTAGGGCCCATCAAACCCTAATTCAGTTGTTACATGCCCTAATGAAGTCAACCATCAGAATGCCTCATTCCCAAGAGATTCCATGACTGAAATCATCCAAAAATTGCCTCTAAGAAGATCAACGCAGGCAAGCCTTTATCAGGGTGCACTGCAGTGCAGCCCTGTACACTGCCATGGTGCATTGCAACGCACTTGAGCCCTCTTTAGCCTACGCTAAGCAAATGTGAGTGAAATATGCATTAGGGTTTGGAATATTCTTATCCATAGGATGCTTCTAGAAGTTTCCCAAGGGTATCCACTCCTTTGGGCTTGAAATTGGATGAGGGAGGAAGTTAAGGAACATCAATCCCTTTATCCCTTCCTCCATGGAACTAAATCCTAAGTTTGGGAGGGCATTCATTGTCACCATTTATGGCAAAACTTCCTTCATTCACCTATGAAAATACCACTCATCTAAGTGATCAGGGGCTGGAAATCATTGAATTATAGGGAAATGCTGTTAGTATGAGACTTGAGTTGGTTTCAAGTATTGTAATGATGCCAAAATGTCTTGCTTGTTATGAGGAGAGGATGGGATTGAACTGGAGGAGTGGCATTGAATCAAGCAAATTGGGTTGTAACTCTTCCTTTTACTAATAAAGTGTTCAAGGATTTTTCCAAATGTTTGTATTGTTCATTGATGCTTTCATATGTGTATTATACACTTGATTCCATTTTATGTTTAATCAATAGATCATTATCATTTGCTTTGATTGGTTTTTGTCTTCTGTCTGTGTGCAAGTACTTTTCAAGTGGATTAAGTACGGAAAGGAGCGACATAATTGGTCAAGGGAGATAAGGAGTAAGCGAAGGCTTCAGGTAGGCTTCTTTACTGTCTTATTTAATCTATTAGTTATACAAAAAGTAGAGAATGCTTTGCACTATTGTTCTAGACTTAGCTACTAGTCTAGGGGTTTAGGCATTTATCCATGGACACTAAAACTTCCCAAAACAGAGGGTAACAGTGGGATCGGCACATTTAGCCCTCTAATCCAAGCGGCAATTTCGCCTCAATCACGCTCTCCACTCAACTTAAAGGATAGACAACCGTGAAGCTCTGATACCATGATAAAATCTGATGTTCTATTAATTAAGTGGTTCTCCAGGTGAGATACCTGGAGAGTGCCCAAACACTTCACACACACACTGTATTCAATCAGGAGAACAACCTAGTACATATAGGCTTTCACACTAACAGGGTGGTTTCAACCACTCCCTAGATAGTAGGATGTGAGACCTAATCTTAGAGTCTCAATCCTATCCTTAAAACAACTAACTGTATCTTTCTCCATTAATTCTAACAATAAATAGTGAAAATTACATGTTGTAGATTTTGTATAGCATATCAAAAAAGTGATTGATCAACCAACAATAATATAATGAGTGCATATAGGTCCATATTCATAGTCACATAATATATCAATCCATTTATATTTAAATATAGACAAAAAAATCCTCCAATAAGAAGAGTCTAAGTCCAGTAAAAAAGCTATCAAAAATCCATTAGCTATGAGTGTATGACATATCGATAATTTAATTAAAACAATTCTAACAATTTTAAATGTAAAATTTCTTGTTGATATGAATAAAAATACATAACACAATTTGTTATAAATTTTATGGAATTGGTTGTAAGACAAATTTGCAATATATGCATCTATTAAACCATTTAACAATGGATCTAGAAAGCACCGAGAGGGGTTGAATCTTTTGAGGTGTAAATTTCTTTAAGAGTGCAAAACTTGAAAATAGGTTTGCAACTCAAGAGATTTGGTCTCTCTTGCTCCTGATAGTTGTGGAAGGGAGAGGGACTGTATCAAGGGAATTAAGGAAATGAGGGGATAAATGAATTAGGGTTTGGGACTAGGAAAACTACTAACAATGCTGCCAACCATATTTCATATTTTACAATGCTGGCAGCTTTCATATTTGCTTTTGTCATGGGTGAATTAGGGTTTCAATTACATGCTTTAACAAAAGGGAAGGGATATCAATTGCATAGGGATTTTTAGAGGATTAATGAGCAATTGAATTAGGGTTTTCATGAGGGGAAAGGTAAGGGAAACAGAGTTTAGGAATTAGGGAGGAATACCATGTCATTGTGCAAACCCTAGCCACAACAAACTGCTCCTTTTAGAAAACATTGCAGCTGTACATTTGATAATCTTTGCATGAACACCATATAGCTACTAACCTCTGATTTTGTGCACCAAGATGTTCTTTCTTTTGTTTTTGTACTAGGCTATGCAAGTTACATTTTTGCTCTGTTTTTTGATAATTTTTATGTGCATGCCTCTGTCATCAATTTCTTTTTCTTTTCACTATGTTTGTTTTCATTCATTGTTGTGCCTTCACAGATGTTTGCTGTGTGCAATAGTGTTTAGGGTTTGAGCATGATATATGAGGGAAACTAGGGTTTGAATAGGGTTTAAAAGGGATTTGGGTTTCATGGAATTGGGCTGGGGTTTTAGCATTTCTTTGCAAATGAGTTGATAACAACAACACTTTAACATTTGTGATTTTATAATGGGAAAACAAATGGAGGGAACAAAGGAATAAAGAACCTTGAAAAACAAATAAACTGTCATAACATATGCTTGCAAAACAACCATCATTCAACCTATCTTCTATTGATTGTTTGCATGAAATTATGACCATAATCCTCCTTTGCAATCATAACACCATCACAAACCACGTGGAGGAGAAATACCTTGATAAGTTTGAGAGGATTTGGAGAAGTTTAACTGTTTGGGTGAGTTTTTGTGCAGGCAGCCAGAATGGTCGCGCACCACCCAGGAATGGTCGCGCACACTGTAATAGTCGCGCCCGTGTAATTTTATACAGCGAAGAACTCACCAAAAAGTCGCGCACCACCCAGGTGGTCGCGCACACCTGAGGAATGGTCGCGCACCTTCCCAAGCTCGGAATTTGCTGCAAATTGCCCAAATCGCTCTCTTGCCTCTCTCCTTGTAATTTCTTGCTCCCAAATGCACAATGAGGGTTTTCAAAGAGGGAATTTACCTTTATATGCTTTCATTTGAAAAAATTTAACTCAAAAATCCACTTTATAATGTTATTACTTGCTTTTCTTTTTAACATTGTTTAGAGTCCTTTTGTCCTGAAATGAGCTCTTTTGATGCGTTTGACTCCATTCTTTTTGCAGGTTGACCATCTGATGGACTGTGGTGAAGGAACCAGGGTTGTTGCCGACACTTTTGCAAACCTCTGAAAATTTCTTTATTTTTACAAATTTGACATGACCTTGGACTTAAAAACAGGGTTTTTAAATCCAAGGTATAAAATGATCTGTAGCTGATGAAAATAACAATGAAACATATGTACATACCTCCTTCTGGCTTGCTGGGCACTCA
>APFE031127727.1:46430-74736 GCA_000404065.3 Pinus taeda | reverse complement strand
TCTTAGAGTGCCCCGCGTACAACCACATTAGATCTCAGTTTCACAATCTTTGTTACAATACTGACCTTCCTAGCCTTTTATAATGTCAAAATTATAGTGAGCTTGGGAGGCTTCTGTCCAAGCTTTTTGAGAATAGGAATAAAATCTTAAATCAAAATAAATAATTTGTTTCTTTAGGTCCGATAGGCCAATGTTTGGTCTCGGTGGAGGTTAACCATCATCATCATCATTTTAAAAAATATGGAACAAGATTTTTAACAGTGAAAGTTAACCCTTACTTTTATTATAGAAATTCTTAATCTATAAATAGGCACACCCATAACCATATAATTAACTTTTTTAGTATCCTAATACACATATTTGAAAGAATATTTTAGTTAATTATTAGCCTAAACCAAATGACTACAAAATAATTTAATTCTAAAGAAATAGATATGCATGCAATATCATTTACACATGTGATGTTCTGCCTATTGACTTTACCTAACTTTTTCCTTTTTAATAGATTGGGGAGAAAACCAACCTAAAGTACAAGTTCTTACATCATTGCATAAAAATAATTAAATAAATCTTATAATTCAGTGTCACTTATAGACCTGGTACAAATGGTATTGCGGTAGTATCAACGCCTGATGGACTTGTAACTAACTAAAAAATGATTTTAATAAATTTAATTGAATATGGAATAAAAACTAACATAAAAGATAAATTATTCTTTACCATTTAATTTAACATATTATTAAAATACAAAATAAATTAAAAAGGTATTATATATAACATAAATATCTTTTAAATGAGTAAGATTTCTTCTTTTCATATTGTCAAAGTCCTCTGAAAAATATTTGTAATTTTTATTAACTAAACCATTGATTATTTTTTTATCTAACATAATCATTAAAACACAAAACGCTCTTATCTATTTTACATTAATATATAACTAATATCTATATATTTCTAAATAATTACTATTTCTTATTTTCCCTATTGTCAAAATTAATTTAAAACATACATGTAATATATAAAATAAAAAGAAAATTGACATTTCTCATTAATATAAAACAAATTTGGAAAAGTACGTGAATTTTTTTATTCAATTGTAAAATACCAAAACCAATCAAATCGAGTGCAAAAATCACAGCCACATCTAATACATAATACAAAATCACAATACCTTTGAAATAAAACATTAATGCATGGTTGCGAAGTGGATAGCAAGGACAGGAGTAAGCGGTGAATGGATAGTGAAACATGCCATGGAATGGATAATGAGGAGAGGAAGTCTCTCACTTCAGATGCCATGATGGTTGTTTTCATTAATAGTTATTGGATTTGCAAATAAATTAAGAAATACAATTTCAAATTCATTTGAAAAAAATAAAATTTAATAACAAAATATTTTTAATTTATAATATAAAAACTAATTTTTTTTTCCAAAATAATGTCCCTCATACTGTGTAACAATTATAAATATTATAAAAATTAAGTAAATTATATTAATAATTATAATAATATAAAATATATAAATTAATAAATTATATTAATAAAAATATACTCTACGTATATTTTTTATGGAAATCTAGATATAATTTGTTAATTTTTTTTTTAATTTAATATTTTTAAATTTTAAAGAAATTGAATTTTATAATTTGTTTTCAAGGTTTTAAAAGTGTTAAATAATTTTATATTCTAGAAAAAATTAAATTATAAAAACAAAAAGTATAGTGATGTTGTAATAAATGAAATTTTACTTTAACAACTAATAATGTGTAATTTTTTTATTGTTTAAATTGTATTTTTTGAATGTTATATAATTATATAACAATGTCTATTTGAACTATTTTTATTAAGGCAGCATTAAACTCGTTTTTTATCATAATTTTATTTAAACTATATGTCAATATTAATTTCATATTAAATATTTTAACTCATAACTTACCACTAGATTTTTATTCTATATACCATAAAATACTTTATTAACAATATTTTATTTTAAAATTATATATATATATATATTATATATAATATATATATATATATAGTTAATAATATCATGTGTCCAAAATAATTTTTGAAAAGTATAAAAGGTTTAAATAATCTTACTCTCAATATTGCTTTTCTTACTTTTAATTACCTTATATGAGATTATATTAGGTGAAATAGACAATTAATGAAATATGCATAGCATTTTTTTTCTTTTTTATTATAGTTGACATTGCTTTTTTATTTAGAGAATATTTTATTTTTATTTTAAGAGGGACTTACACATCCCTTCACACTAGGTTGTAGAATGAGTCTCTCACTCAATAAATTAGTAGCATAGATCCATCTTAAGCATGGATCTAACATGACCTGAGAGGGATCAAATTTCTTTAGGTGCAAACTTATTTTAGAGTGTAAGAAACAATGTGTAAATTTTTATTGTTTAGAACATATTTTTGAATATTATAGAGATTATATTGATCCATATTACTACTAACACTTTTTCAAATATAAGTCAATATTAATTCATACTAAAATATTTTATTCATAGCTCACATTATTTTATATAACATTAACTAAGCTTACTTACACATAGTCTTTATAATTGGTTGTAGAACCAACATAGATTCATCTTAAGCATGAATCTAACATCAGCTGATAGGGATCAAATTTCTCTAAGTGCAAAAGATGTTTAGAGTACATAAAATAATATATAATTTTTTATTGTTTCAATTGTATTTTCGAATGTTATAATATTACATAACATGTGTATTGGGCCATTTTATTAGCAGTTGATTTTTTTTTATTATTAATATTTTTTTAAATATATGTCAATATTAATTCATATTAAAATGTTTTACTCATAACTCACATTGCATATTTTATTTTAATATTTTTTTCTATATATAGATATATGTGAAGTTGGTATCACTTGTTAAAATATTTTTGAAAAGTATGAGGTTTAAATATCTTACTTACATTTTTTTTCTACTTTTAATTACTTTACATGAAATGATATTAGGCCATATGGAAAACTAATTAAATATGCATAACATATTTTTGTTCTTTTCTATTATATTTGACATTGCTTTTATATTTAAAGAATATTTTATTTTTATTTTAAGAGGGACAAACATACTTAAACATGGACTCAACCTCCTTCACACTTGACTCAACCTTAAAAAAATGATTTTTCTTCATAAACATTCAAACAACATTAGTGAGTAGTAAACAAAGTGCTTTTCTTTAATATAGGTGAAAAGAAATATTTCTCATAGTTATTATTTTTCACACCTCTGTAATCAATAGCATTAGACTTTATTATCATAACAATACTTCTGGTAAGATATGATGTAAAGTGTAATATCCCTGAGTGAAAGGCAAATATATAATTTACTTAGTAGGAATTTAAATGTTGAAGTATTTTAATTTTATTGAAAAGTTAAACCATGGGTTTTGTGGAAAACCTAGTAGGAATTTAAATGTTGAAGTATTTTAATTTTATTTAAAAGTTAGTTGTGGCAAGCCATGGAATTTACGGGGAAAAAGACCCTAGAAGAGACTAACCGATGTATCTGAAGGAGGGAGACTCGGGAAGGATGCTGCAAGTTAGGGTTCTTCAGATGGTGGGTGGCCAGTGGAATCCCTGAGACAAGACTTGTGAGTCTATGTCATCCTAGATTGGATTGCAGAGTATTGAGTCTTGGCTTGTGGAGTATTACTATTTTGGAAGTGAAAAGGCTCAGGGGAAGAAATAGAATTGATTTCCATTCTCATTGGTTGGGAGGAGTGGTCTTCTCCTCTGTAGAATTCCATGTAACCATTTTAATGTTAAAAGTTGTTGTTTTTTTTTTTAATAATTGCTAATGAAATTTTATGGAATCTTTTTCTTTTTACAAAATAAAAATGTTTTATTTTTGGAGATTTCTGTTCGCAAGCCTAATCTAGCCAGCTAAATATATTTTAATGTTAAAATTTGTTGTTTTACAAAAACATATTGCTAATAAAATTTTATGGAATCTTTTTATTTTTACAAAAAAAAATGTTTTATTTGAATATCTGTAGATGGGTTTTGAAGAGTTAAAATTCAGAGATGAATTCACAATTTTAAATTGACATTTCGAATTACGATCCCATCATCAAGATGATAATGTTACCAATAAAATCTCATGAATCATATTTCTTTTATAGTCCAAAAGTGTTTGTTGTTAAGGGATTGAGGAAACTCATTATACCATAATTGAAAATGAACAACTCTGCAGAATTTTCGTATAACTCATGCAATATATATTTTTTTTTAAAGCATTTGATAAAAAGAAGTGCCGAAAGGTCTGAAATTATGAAGGAAAAAAAATCGTTCATATACTGCTTAGAGGAGTCCGTATGTCAATATGGAACTTTCACAGCTAATAATAATAATTATTTAAACAACGATGGAAAATAAGTAATCCCTACCTAGTAAATATAACTCTTTTAACTAAATCCAAGGAAAGAGATAAATTGCACCCTTTGCGAAAGTTGGGTTAGTTCATAGGCCCTAGCTGCCCAGGAACAGTCCCTAATTCCGAGGGGCATGAATTGCAATAGTACTTAAATAATTGCAAATAATCAGATAATAATTATATGCCAGACAAAATACATTGTGGTGGTAAATTATCCCAGAACTTCCTGAATTTGATTAAAAAAAAACTGTGCAAGCCTTCACATATTCCGAGCTCCTACGTGCTTCAATTCAACGAATTATATATTGTTTAACAGTGAATAAAACTAGTCCAGAGTTCCTGCACTGTCAATCAAAGAGTTGTCTTAGTTTCATACATAATTATCAAGTGTAGACAGAGTCTTTTACGCTGGAAACCGAGAAGAAAGGAGCATTGCAGGTAAGAACTGTGTACCATCATAAACATATTATACAGTCCGATATCAAACCCATGAAATGATAAGACAATTTCAGCAACCCAGAAAACCAACTTCTAAGAACAAGGAATTCCAAACCATCCTGAATAATCGAAGACAAAATTATTGATTACATCTTCAATAGTATTATGTATACAACATTCCTTGATTACCACAAAATAAAAATAAAAACGCACAACGGAAATAATGAATTCCATTCTGGTGGCCAATGGCTCAAACGATTTAAAATATAGTGGAGCCCAGAGGGAATGCGAGCCGAAGGGAAGAGAATTGGATGCTAACTATAGGTTAGAAAGAGTAGTAGAGGGATTTTATGGAAAAAAACTGAAACAGTCTAATGTGATGGTTTCCTTTGTAAATATTTTATAAATACCAAAACAGTGTGGATTTGTATATCTTTGTGTGACAATCAGGGTTTCTTCATTTGAATAGTTGAACTTGTGCACTGGTAGTGAGAATCTGTGATTATTAATTTCCTAATTGGTATCTCGCTGCATAATTTATACGCTTGAATGGTCAAATTCTGGAGGTTTTAGATTCCCTATGAAATGATTGAACTTGTGTTCCTCATGTTTCTAACTCACACAACTCGTTTGATTATGTAATAATCTTTTTGGTGATAGAGGTTTATGTTGGTAACTACCCTTAACTGGGTGGTTGGATGTTCTGTAAACTCATGCCTGGTTATTGATTAATCACCAAGGAATAATTGTGACAGTCTAAAATCTAGCAAATTGAAGATAATCGACATAAATTATGTGAATTCGTATGAGTATTGTGGCTGCAGAGTGCAGAATGGAGTCAAGGTAAAAGTGGCGGATGAGAAAGAAATTTGGCAGATTGCTAAAATTGACGGAAATCACGGGGAAGCGGTGATCGTCTAATCAGAGGAGATCAACGCATATCACGTCAGAACATGCAAGCAGGTTAACATTTTAAATTGACGCGATGTGGTTATTAAAAAGAGTTTAAGTTTCAAAGTGATCAGACTGTCTGTTTAATGGGTGACCGGACGCATATCGCTTCCAAAAGTGCGTGCAAGTTAACATTAAAAATGGACGCGATAAGATTTTATACAACGGGATTAAAACCTCATTGAGTTTTGGCCATCAAGACCATTCATTGGTTGATTTATCATAAAATAATCGAACATGAACATGTGCGTGGGTTAACGGACTTGTTGTGACCCAATATGTCAAAGAGGATTAAATTTTATTAGAATTTCAGTCATACAAGTCAAATGATCATTTAATTCTAGCTGTGTTCAAGCATATTACATGCGAAAGGACTCACATGATTATGTGAGCTGCGATATTCTGAAGGATTTCTGTGGATGAAACTTCGGTCATGGGAACAAGATCATTGCACAATAAAAAAATTAACCAATTATTGTGCGCTCATAATCCACAGGTCCCAGGATACGAAAAGTTGTAGCTTTGCTGCATCACTTCTCATGACATGAAGGCTTTAAATATAAATTAATATGTTCCTGAAACAAATCAGATTCAAACTTTATAGACATAAAACATAAAAACAAATATTAATGCCCTCGTTTGACTTTTACTTGACTCTAGTGTAGGGAGGTCATAATAAATGGGATTGGAAAGAGGATGAGGAGACAATGCAGAGCATGTCTTGGATATGATTAATTTATTGTTGGAGATCCTTCAAGCACCTAACCCATTGAGTTTGGAAATATTCCTAGTAGAGATTCCTATGGTTTTTAATGTTGTCATTCTTTCACCTCATGGTTATTTTGGGCATGAAAATGTTTTAGGAATGCCAGACAGAACACTGGTAGACAGGTAAAAATATTTTTTACAATTGCAATGTCCATTCCATGATATTATTTCTTTATTGTTTGAATGTGTTTTGAATATTTCCTTTGATTTTGTTGTCTTTTAACTATGAAATTGAAAATACTTGGTACCATGTCCATTTAAACAACATCCAAAGCTTGAAGCTGAAATTAGTATTACACAATATTGATTGAAATATTTTTAGTGGTTTTGTGATAAAAGATTTTCATAACTATTATAAAAGTTTTCTTTTATGTTGTTATTTGAGCACACGTTGTTTATATACATGATCAAGTTCACGTGTTAAATAATGATTTGTTGATGTGAATAAAATGACAAGGATTATACATCACACCTCAGAGTATTTGTTTTCACAAGTTATATATAACTTGATAGCATGTAACTTAGTTGGCATGATTGTGCCTAATTATTCCCTAAAGGTTGAATATTCAATTATTGAAGTGTTTTTTTTTCTATCATGACATTTTATTTTCTTTGTTTATACAATTCATCTGGCCACATAGTGGGCACTATCGCCTAACTCAAGAAAACTTGTTAAAGTTTCTTGCTTTTTTGTAGAAAAATGGCATTGACATTGCAGATGTTGAGGTATTTGTTGTATAAATATTTTATAGTCTACTTTAGTTTATATTCCAATTTTCATTGTCTTTCATGTCTTATATTCTGCATTGTATCTTCTTTCATTTTCAAAAGAAGAACTCAATATTGATGGTAAGAAGCATGAATTGAAGGAGGAGAACAATAACACTGGAGTGAAAAATGTAAAAAGAGAGAGAAGAGAATCAGTCTACTGATACCCTTAAATCCCATATCCTACCTAAGATAGGCACATAAAGACTGATGATGAAGTCTTCAAATTTGGTGAATTCACCTGCAATGCCTTGGCAACACAATGATAATGTTTTGAAGTGATGGAACAATAATTCATGTGTAAATTGTAGTCCAACCAATATTAAGTTAGGAACTCATATTGTAATACTTGACATTTCATATAATATAATTTAAGTGGTTGAAATTATTTATAGTTGTACTAGATATTATTTAGTATTGTAATTAATATATGTAACATTGTGTTTTCATATTAAATGAATATGCACATTGTACAATATTTTTTAATTTAGTCACAAAATCATACTAATTAATTTATGTTGATTAATAATGAATACATAAAATCAATCTTAAACTATCAAATAAGTAGTTTATATTGATTAATAATAAATACAAATAAAATGAGTATACCATTAAATTAGTCATTTATAATGATTATTAATGAAAGTAAATGAAATGAATATAAACTACTAAATCAGTTATTTATATAATGAATATGGAACTACCCAAAAAAGAGAAATGATCACTGCAAATAATAATTTTTTTTATGAAAAATTAGGACTAAATTTTGCATATATACGACTATTAGTAGGTAATTTACAATATCTTATAACACGACCAAAATTTAGTCATATTTCTTTGGTCACTAATTAGATTCAAACGATGACTAAAATTTACATATATATGGCTATTAGCAGCTAATTTACAGTATCTTATAATACGACCAACATTTTAGTGATATTTCCTTGATCATTAATTGGTTTTCTTGGGTGATCATATAGTAATATATTTTCTTGTGTATTTGGTCATTAATATTGACAATTAATGAGAAAATTAATGACTAAATATACTACTAGATGATAAAATTGAGACAACTATCTAATGACTAAGCTAAAAACGACTACAAGTTGGTCACGTTATCAGATACTGTAAATTAGCTACTATTGGTGACCGACTGAAAAATGGTTATTTTTATGCAAATTTTAGTCATTTTGAGTAACTAATTAGCCATTTTGTATTAGTGTTTATTATCCTCGGACTTGCTAAAAAATGAGCATCTACCTGCAATAAACATGAAGTCGTGGAAGAAGAGAGGTGTACGGGCTCTCTTAATCCAAGAAATATGCAAAAAAGATAGCAAGTGGTTACTCTATAAAACAAATATACAAAAATAAATAACAAAGTAAAATTTATTTGTCACTTGCGAGAGAGCAGTGGTTGACCATACTAACCAATAGCCTTTCAATCATAAATAATTTGTTTTTCATCCTATTTGAATGATTCCAAATTCAAATGAAATATAATTCAAAATATATCACCAATAGAAACATGTTTTAAAAATTACATGATATGATATGTCAAATTTACTTAGAACAACATGCATAACATAGCCATTTTTTATTTCCCAACTTAGACCAAAAGTTGATATTTTAAGCATAACATTTTCATTTGATGATGGATTAAACTAATTCAAATTGGAGATTAAATAATATTCATGTAAATATCTCCAATAGAAATAGGTTTTTAAGGCATGAAGAATTGATGGATAAAATATGTCAATGAACAACCGAAAATGCTTATTTGTGATAGGGAGTCAATGTTTTGGCCATAACTTTCTCATATAATATAAAAATCTAGTGACTCAAATTCATTTGTAAACTATATTCATAGGATAATATACCATAGAAACATGTTTGCAAAATCTAGTCATTTAGGCCTCCAAAAATGATTGTCCCAATTCTGTCCCTTAGCTACCTACTAGACACCTTGTTAATGTTTTGGTAATAATTTTTTTCATTTCAAATCCAAATTGACTAATTCAAATTGGGTTAGAAATTAGACATAAAGGGATACTTAGGATAAAAAAAAGTTTTGAAAATATGCCCATTTGGTCCCTAAGAACATCATTGTCCTGACTATTGTTTCATAAATATTATCAAACCTTCAAACCATAAAATATTATAAACAAGCATTTTTTTCAAAATGATTATGAGTGTTTGTAGAAATAAAATTTTCAATATAATATGTCTACTTACACAAATAAAGTCAAATATTTATCACCGATATTGATTGACACAACATATTACAACAAACACAACTATTTTTACATATAAAGAAACTTATTTATTTTATGTTCTAGATTAACCTACTATATTAAGATGAAATATATCTACGTATAAGAGTACTTCCAATGGAACCATTTTCAAAATAAAGCCTTAAGTATGTACATGAATGAATTTGAAAAATGCATGTTCATAAATACTAGGGTATGAGAGACCAACTTCCCCGTTAAGGATGGTGCCAAGAATTTCTAAAGTATGGAGTGATGTTAAAGCAAATGAAAGAGTGAAACCAATCTTCAATATAGTCTTGACTTTATTTATTTCCCATAGTTATTTTATTCTGAAGTTCTTATTGATCTTGACTGGGTCCCAAATTGTGTTGATCCTTCCTTCCTTCACCTCTACCTGTGAGTTTTGGGGGTGTTCCTCTACTTCTTGGTCTTATTTTCCTATTCATTCAATCTAAGATACAAATAATTAAATCAAAACAACCAAAACAAATATAATGCTTGGGTCCTAGTGAAAGGGTTGGTGCAAACCTCGTCTGACCAGGATGAGAGAGTGGGTTTTATGGTCAATTAAAAGATATAAAATAAAAACAATCAAAGCAATCTAATGCTCAGGTCTTGGAAAAGGCTTGGTGCAAACCTTGCCTAACCAGGATGAGAGAATGGGTTGTACAGTTAATTAAAAGACAAAAAAATCAAAGGAATATAATGCTCGGGTCCTGGAAAAGGTTTGGTGCAAACCTCACCTGATGAGGACAAGAGAGTGTGTTATACAATTAATTAAAATGTAGAGCAATGTCATTACCTTAATTTTCTTCTTTGTCATTACTAGTTTCCATAATTACATGTGGACATCTAGAAGCGATATGAACTATTATTCTACAATTACAATAGAATAGTAGCTTACCCTTGTCTTTTCTAGATCTTATTTTCATAGATTGCACTTCTTCTACATATACTTCACCTTGAAAATTTTCCTCTAAGTTTGAATCTTCATTTTTATGATAAAAAACTTGAGCATTAATGGCTTTGAGTTTTCTAGTTCCTCTTAAGATAAATTATATTTCTTCTACCTCTAACACATTGTTTGATCACAAGGTTTAAACTCTCCTTTCTTCTTGGAATCTTTCTAGGTTTCTTCCTTTTAAGTTGACTTTTATGTCTTCATTTTATATGTAGTGTGAATTTCGTCTCCTCCATAGATTCTTTAAAATTCATCCAACATTTCCTTTATTGTTTCATAATGAGACACCTTATTAGAATTTGGTTACGATAGGCCACTCAAGATTACATTCGTGACTTATACATTATTTTTATCTTCCTTCCTTCAATCTACTACAAATTTCTAAGCATCAACACTAAAAGACATAACGTAATACCTCAAACTTAAGCACAAATCAATCCATATAATAATGGATATCTATTTGAGTAAGAGGCATCTTGACTAGCCATGTTCCCTTTGAGATATTCTTTTTATTGGTTAGACTGATTCTAAAGGAACCTAGTTTGAAATCAATTTTTGGTTTCTCAATTATACTAAGATGGGGGGTGGGGTGAACCAATATAATGAAAATTTTTACTTATTGAAAATCAGTCAAACATCAAAAACCATAAATATCATAAAATGAATAAGTTACACAAGATATATGTGGAAACCCTTATGTGAGAAAACCACAAAACGTTACAAGAAATATATTGTAGGAATCAACCTACTATTACATCAATTTGTAGGAACCAACTTATAGGAGACACCAATCCCCTCTATTTATTTATAGGAACCAACCTACAAGAGACACCAACCTCCTCTATTGCTTTTATAGGCACCAACATATAGGAGACAACAATCCCCTTTACTTCTTTGTAGGCACCAATATATATGAGTCAACAATCACCTCTTCTTATTTGTTGGCACCAACTTACAAGAGGCATGAATCCATGCTACTACAAATATTCATAAGTAATAACCTATTTCAATGAGTCTGCTTGTTTCTTCGCAAGTTCTATTATTTTCTTTTTCTTTCACCAAATTTTCTTACTGCTTCTATTTTTACCATCTCTGTTAGTTTCTTTTTCCTTTATCGAGTCTACTTATTTATTTTGTCTTCACCATCTCTATTATTTTCCTTTTCCTTCACCACATCTACTTATTGCTTCTATCTTCACTAGCTTTGTTAGTTTCTTTTTCCTTCACAAAGTCTACTTCTCCTAAAATTTCTTTCTTTTGTCTTCTAGTGAATAATGAACTTGCATAACATGCCACATATCCAAATTTTCAAAAATGGCTATGAAATTTATGTACCTAGATACCATTTCTCTATCTCATCCAAATTTCATAGTCCAAAAATATCAGTAAGGAAGTTATAGCAAAACTGCCAAGATGGCATATTTGAAGCATGTTTTAGGAAAATTCAGAAATCCTAGCTTCCTCACGCCATATCTCCAAAATTTTATCAAATTTCTACTACAATTGCCTTGATATCTCTCTTTTGTCTCCTTTCAAATTTATGTTTTTAAACATCAAAGAAAGAACTTTATAGAAAAAATACCAAGCTGACCTATTTAAAGTAAATTTCAGGAGCATTCAGGAAGCCTAAACTCCTTAGATCATATCTCTCAAATTATAGTGAATCAAGTTCTAAAGTTTTAACTACATGCATATGAAGATATTATAAGTAATTGGAGAAACCAATTCCCTCTAATGCATTATAGGAACCAACCTATGAGACAAAACATTCCCTTCTTCTTCTTCTTTGTAGGTACCAACCTACAATAAATATCAATCCCTGTTACTGCACATATTTTGTAGGCACCGAATTACTTCACTGAGTGTTTTTGTTTCTTCAAAATGTTTTTGAGTTTCTTATTCTTTCACAAAGTCTACTTTATGTGTTTTCCTTCACTAGCTCTATTAGTTTCTTCTGCTTTCACTAGGACTACTTGTTACTCCTTCATTTAACTAGTCTACTTCTCCAAAAATGTGTTTCTTTTGGCTTCATCCAAACAATTTGAAACATCTCAACATGAATGCTACAGAAAAAATACCAAGATAGCCTATTTGAAGCTTGTTTCCAGAGAATTCAGGAAACCTAACTTCCTCACACTATATCTACAAAATTATAGTGAGTTGAGGTTTGAAATTTCTACTACAATTACCCTAATACATCTCCTATGTTTTCATAAAATTTCAGATTCTAAAAAATCAAAGGAAGAAATTTATAGCAAAAATACCAAGCTAACTTGTTTGAAGAAAATTTTAGGAGGATCCAAGAAACCTAAACTCCTTAGACCATATCTCCAAAATTATAGTGAATCAAGGATTGAAATATTAACTGCTTGTATAGGAATATATTCTATATTTATCCTCTAAGTTTCATGTTACAAAACATCCTAGAAGAAATGTTATCGTGAAAATTCCAAGTTGACCAATTTGATGAGCATTAAGGAAGCCTAACTTCCTTGTACCATATCCCCAAATTTGTATGGAACCAAAGTCTAAAATTTGATTCATAGGTACATCAACATCACTTATTTATGTCCTCCAAGGTTCACAATTTGGAACATCCCAAAACAAAGTTATAGTGAAAATTACAAGTTGACCTGTTTGAAGAAGATTTGAGGAACATTCATGGAACCTAAATTCCTTAGACCATATCTATGAAATTATAATGAAACGAGCTCTAAAATTTGAACCATAGGAAAATAATGATCTTATATCTATATCGTCCAAGTTTCGCAGTCCAAAATATCCTAGAAAAAAATTATAGTGAATATGCCAAGATGACTTATTAACCCCATAAATCATATTTTTTCTTCTATGTTTAGAATCTAAGAGGCAACCCAAATTTATTCCTCGACTCCTCTTGCAACCTCATATCACTTCTTCAAATGGATTGATATTAAAATGAACTCATGTTATTTACTTATAATCTTTGTTCATTTACTTATGGGTTGGCTTGTAAAATTGATTGGGTCGACATGCTTGTACTTTGGTTGGGGTTATCCCAACTAAATATTTCATATATCCTTTATCTTATGTAATGAGAAGGAGTGTCATATCCCATTGGGAAGTACTTGGAATGATATTTTGAGCCATATATTTAGTGCTCCCATTTGAGCTAGGTAATTGGGATAAAAATTATTTTAAATATAAGGTATACAAATGATGCATCAAAAGTATAAAAATAATAGTGCCAAGAATCTTCATTTTCCAATCAATATCCTAGATTTAAGTAGTGTCCCTTATTATTTGAAATCAATGACAACAAAAATTAGAACAACTGTTGGAATTTGAAATTATACTAAGAGTGGGTGATGAAGGAGCATCAACCCATCCCCTTTGAAAACCAGCAAAAACAAGTTCTAGAAGGTCCAGTTGTCAAAAAACAAGGTAATATCTATTTTGTAAAGGATTAAAAGCATGAAAAATCAACTCCACGAGGGATCTTAGGAATTCATTAAGAGATTTGTGGAGAAGATCATGTTGAGAACTTTGTGGAGAGGATCATGTTGAGAGTTTTGTGGAAATGATTGTGGATATTCAAATGATCCATGATATTGTAATTTTCTAATATAAATTATAAACATGTGTGTGTATGAAGGGCAGCCATTAGAACAAATATCCAGCAAGCCAAGGTGCCAATAGATAGTATGTAATAGTATAATGGGTTTAATTAATGAAATTTGATTTGTAGTTTATCTAATTCTATGTGTGTGAATCATGGGTTGATGTTTTGATAAATTTATGCATTAATGCATTGAATTTTCTTGATGAAATTAATATTGCATGCAACGATTGTGTGAGCTAAGATTAAGGAATTTATGATGCATGCATACATGGGATAGAGATTACAACAGAAGCATAGTGGGACTATAACCCACAAGTATAGGAGTAAGACCAGTGAAATGATTGAAAACAATAGACCCCCATAAATTGTTTTCATCAAGTGGTATCAGAGCACAGAAGATTCCTACATGTAGTCTAGAAGATAAGCAATTTGTTTTCTCTATACATGTGGCAATAGAGGAAGGTGAGAAGATTTACAATATCCTAGAGAAAGTAGTGCTCGAAATGGTTCTAGAGAAGAGAACCAAAAATATTCCAAAATCCCAAACTTAAGAGAAAGTTTGGTGAGGTATCGTGTCGCAAGATGGAGGCTTGTTACTGTAGAGGTGTGTTGAAGCTAATGAGTTGAAGTTTTTACGAGAAAAATTGATTCATATGACCAAAAGGTCATAATTTCTTTTACCTTGGGAGTCTGATGAAGGAGCATCGACACATCCTCTAAGAAAATCAGCAAGAACAAGTTCTGGAAGGTCCAATTCTAAAAAAGTAGGGCAATATCTATTTTGTAAACGATTAAAAGCATGAAAAATCAGATCCATGAGGGATATTAAGAAATCATTGAGATCTTTGTGGAGAAGATCATGTTGGGCACTTTGTGGAGAGGATCATGTTGATAGTTTTATTGAAAATATTGTGAATCTTGAAATGATCCATGATATTGTAATTTTCTAATATAAATTGTAAACCTATGTGTGTATGAAGTGAGGCCATTAGAATGAATATTTGGCCATCAAAGGCACCAATATATGTTATGTAATAGTAGAGTGGGTTTAATTAATGAAATTTGATTTCTACTTTATGTATTTCTATGTGTGTGAATGATGGGAAGATGTTTTGATGGCTTGATGCATTAATGCATTGAATTTATTTGATAAATTAATATGTCATGTAATGATTGTGTGAGACAAGCTTAAACAAATGATGATGCATGAATAGATGGGACAAAGAACACAACATAACCATAGCGAGTCCATAACCATAGGTCTAGGAGCTAGACTAGTAAAAATATTGAAAATGAGAAAACCCCATAAATCATTTTCATATGTGGGGGTGAATATGTATATATATATATATATATATATATATATATATATATATATATATATATATATATATATATATATATATATATATATATAGATATATATATATCTATATATATAATATAATATATAATATATATATATATATATATAATATATATATATATATATATATATAATATATATATATATATATATATACTTAAACATTTGAACCATATTAAACATAAATCTCATAAATTTAAGAAGTAACACAAAATGATACGTGGAAACCATTATGGGTGAAAACAACAAAAATTCTTTATATGAAATATTTTGTAGTCACCAACCTACTATTACATCAATTTTTAGGCACCAACCTATAGGAGATACCAATCCCCTCTGTTGTTTTGTAGGAACCAGCCTACAGGAGACACTAATTTCCTATGATTCTTTGTAGGAACCAACCTACACAAGACATCATACACTTTGTTTCTTTTTAGGAACTAACCTATAAGAAACACCAATATCCTATGTTGCTTTGTAGCAGCCAACCTATAGTTGACACCAATCCCCTATATTACTTTATAGGCACCAATGTCTAGAAGATACCAATCCCCATTACAACAAGATTTGTAGGCACTAACCTACAGGAGCCACTAATCCATACTGTTTCAAATATTCATAGGTACCAACATACTTCACTAAGTCTACTTGGTTTTTAATAATGTATGTTAGTTTCTTCCACATTCACGAAGTTTTCTTTCTACTAATGCATTCCTCAGGTTTGTTAGTCACTTTTTCCTTCACCAAATCTATGTACTACTTCTTCCTTTATTAATTCTTCTTCTGCCAGAACTTGTTGCTTTTGGTTTCTTCCAAAGAATGCATTTTTACAACATACAATATATCTAATTTTGAAAACATGATTTTGAAATTTCCATCACAAATATCTAGATATCTCTTCTTTGTCTCATCCAAATTTTATAGCCTGAGCCATATCAAAAATAATGTTATGGGAAAAATGCCAAACTGACCTATTTGAAGCATGTTTTAAGAGCATTTAGGAGTATTAACTTCTTCATATAGTATCTCCTAAATTATAGTGAAACAAGTTCTAAAATTTATATCACAAGTTCCTTGAGATATGTTCTCTGTCTCTTACAAATTTCATAGTCTGAAACATCTCAGAAAGAATTTTATAGCAAAATGTCCAAGTTAACTTATTTTAAACATGCTTTTGGAGCATTCAAGAACACTACATTATTCATATCATATCTCTAAAATTATAGTGAAAAGGGTCAAAACTTTCTATCACAAATACCTTGATATCTCCTCTTTTTCCTATAGATTTTAGACTCTAAAACATCAAAAAGAGAAATACATAGTGCAAATAGCAAGCTAACATGTTTGAAGAAAAATTTTGGAGCATTTAGGAAACCTAATTTCCATAGAACATATTTCTGAAATCGTAGTTCACCAAGGTTTGAAACTTGAATCACATGTTCATAATGATATTTTATCTATATCCATTAAGTTTTATGGTTTGAAACGTCTAGAAAAAAGTTATAGAAAAAAATTATAAGTTGACAACCTTGAAGAATATTTCAAGAGCATTCACAAAGCCTAACTTAGACCATATCTATGAAATTATAGTGAATGAAGGTCTAAAATTGAACCATGGGTATATTAATATCTTCTATCTATATCCTCTAAGTTTCACATTTTGAAACATCACAAAAGAAAAGTTATATCGAAAATTTTCTAATGACTTGTTCACCCCATAAATAATATTTTTACTTCCACCTTTAGACTCCAACAATCACCCAAAAGTTATTCCTCGGCTCCTCATGGAACACCATATATGTTCTTTGATGAATTGGTGATCAAATCCACTCATATTCCCTTTATTTAAAGTGTTTCTACTTTCACTTATGGGGTTGACTTGTAAAAATTGTTGGGTCGACCTACTTTTACCTTGATTGGATCATCTCAATGATATCATACTTTGCTTGTAGTTCAGCCTGCTTGTAATTTCCAACCATATATCCCATGCTCCCATTTGAGCTAGGTAATTGGAGTCAAAATTACTTAAAATATAGGGTCTCCAAATTAGGCATCAAAAGTCCAAAAACAATATTTCCAACCATTACTTTCTAATATTTATCTTGGGCATAACTAGTCTCTGCCATGTCTTTGTATTTCCAACAATCTCCCCCTTTGTTATTAATGGCAACCCTTAATCAAATATGCAACAATACTTTAAAAATTCCCCTATTCACAATTCTCCTTGTGCCTGCAGCTTCTCTTTATTTGAAATCAACGCAAAAAGGATGCTCCCCCTGAGCTTGTGCTTATCCTTACCTGTGACCTCCTTCTTTCTAATTTTTTTCTTAATGTCTACAAATCTTCTTCTATTTACATGTTTGCTTTAGTGACTAGAACTCTTACTATATCTATAATTGCTTTAAGTAACTACAAATTCTCCCCTTGTATTGCCTCTCTCCTTATAATTTCGTATTCTACCCCTTTGACATCAATTATAAAGGGACATTTTTACTTATTGTTGCAGTTTCGTCCCCTAAGATCTTAACAAAAATCATTTACTCTATATGATATCTTACTTATCATTTGTTTGCAACTGGGCTCCCCCTGTCAAGGCTATGTCTATTTTTCCATGCATGTAACATTTCATCTTCTATAACTCTTTTCTTGAGAGTGCTCCTCATGTGCTTGAAGTTCCTTTTAATTCATCTTTTTAGGATTTCTCCCCCTGGGCTTATGCTTATTTTTTTCTACAACCTAACTATTTTCACATCAAATTTAGATTCCCCTCAATTGATTGTTATCCTTATTTGAAGCTCTCCACTTTTGTTTTATTTTTCGAATTGAATTTCACCATTCACTTCACTTTAGCTACTAATACATATCCTACAAACTCTCCATTTCAGCATCCATTTCATGTATCCCACTCTCAATAGTCCTAATCGTCGTAATGCATTCGAAGGTGCTACATAAGAGAGATAATAGTCTCATATAGAAATATTATCATCTACCTTTATTAAGTACATATACATTGTCTGAAGTCATAGTTTCTTTTGCCACTTATATTCCATAGCCTTCCATTTGTGTTTTAGAACCTTTAGATTAAAATGTGACCTCATGTCATTTATTAACCATTTAAATTACACTTAGAGAATCATGCTTTAAACATTTATCTTCTTCCTCTGATTCTAAATCTTCATTTTGTTGACTCGTAACTTAAGCATTCATAGCTAGGATATCTTCTTGTTCATCATGATCTTCTAATTTTATAATTTTCATATTGGCATTTAGAAGAAAAATGGCTTACTTTACCATAATTGTAAAAAATGGTAGCTTACCTTTTCCCTTGCTAGTTTCTCTTGAGATGGATTACATTTTTTCTACATCTAACACATTACTAGATTAATAACAAGCTTTAAACTCTCTTATTTTCCTTGAAACATTGGAGGATACTTACTTTTGAGCTAACATTTTTGTCTTCATTTCATATGGAGTATCAATGTCATCTCCCTCGTAGATGCTTTGTAGCTTATCCAATATTTCTATTACTATTTCAAAATGAATCACCTTACTAGAATTTGATTTTGATATGCTACCCAATATGGGATTCATGACTTCTGCAGTATGATTATCATCCTCCCTTCCATTTATGATAGAATTCTTTGCATTAGCAGTAAGGGATATCAGATATGCCTCATCCTTATCTTCCAGAAAGCATAATTTGATCCATCCAATAATGGAGCTCTGTTTGTGTAAGAGCCATCTTGATTAGCCATGGTCCTGTTGAGATCTTCCTTCTAATGGTTATATTACTTCTAAAGGAACCTACTCTGATACCAACTATTGGAATTCACATCTATAATTAGAGGAGGAATGAATTAGGATAATGACAACTTTAACTTACTTAACATTTTCACATCATAAAGCATCAATCTCATAAGTTGAACAAGTAAAAAAAAATATACGTAGAAAAACTTATGGGAGAAAAAAAAAAAAATCCTTATATGAAATATCTTATGGGCACCATCCTACAAGAGACACCAATCTCGTTTATTGTTTTGTAGGCACCAACCTATAGGAGATGTTGATCCCCTTTTCTACTTTGTAGGTGTCAGCTACAAGAGACACCAATCCCCTTTGTTTCTCTATATGAACCAAGCTATAATAAAATCTAATCCCCTCTATTTTTTTATAGGCACCAAACTCCATGAGAAACCAATCCCCACTGCAACAACATTTGTAGGCACCAAACTACAAGACACTAATCCACATTACTACATTCACTCATAAACATCAACATACTTCACTGACTCTACTTGGTTCTTCATAATGTATGTTAGTTAATTTTACATTCACCAAATCTACTTGTTACTTCTACATTCACAAAGTTTGTTAGTTAGTTCTACCTTCACTAGGTCTACATGGTGCTTCTTCCTTCATCAAGTGTACTTATCCCAAAACTTCCTGTCTTTGGTTTTTTCCCAAGAAAGAATTTTCACAGCATGTCACATATTCAATTTGGAAAATATAATTATGAAACTTATACCATAGGTACCTAGAGATCTCTTCTCTTTCTAATCCAAATTTCACAGTCTAAAACATCTCAGAAAGAAAGTTATAGAAAAGGTTTTAAGCTGACGTATTTGAAACATGTTTAAAGAGCATTCATGAACACAAACTTCCTCATATTATATCTCCAAATTTGAAACAAAACAAGATTTGAAATTTATATCGAAAGTACCAAGAGATTTTCTTTGTCTCATCCAAATTTCACAGTATGAAACATCTCAAAAATAAAGTTATAGAAAAAATTCCAAGTTGATGCAATTAAAGTATGTTTTAGGAGCATTCAGGAACACTACATTCCTCATATCATATCTCTAACGTTATCATGAAACAAATTTTGGAAATTTTATCAATGTCGCGTAGACATATCTTGTTTGCCTCTTCCAAATTTAAAATCCTAAAACATCAATTAAAGAACGATATAGCGAAAATACCAAGTCGAACTCTTGAAGAAGATTTCAGGAGCATATCTCAAATTATAGTGCACCAAGGTATGAAATTTGAACAATGGGTACATGACTATCTTCTATCTATATCCTCCAAGTTTCATAGTCCAAAACGTCCTAGGACACAAGTTATAGTGAAAACGAAAGTTGCCCTATTTGAAGAAAATTTCAGGAGCATTCAAGAACCCTAAATTCCTTAGACCAAACTCCAAAACTATAGAAAATCAAGACATGTAATTTGAATTACATATGCATGAATATCTTATATCTATATCCTCCAAATTTCTTGCTTTGAGACATCCTAGAAGAAAAGGTATAGAGAAAATTCCCAAATGACTTGTTGACCCTATAAATCACATTTTGCTTCAACCTTTAGGCTCCAAGAAAAAACCCAAAATTCATTTCGAGACACCTCTCGCAACCTTATATCTATTCAATAATCAATTGTTGATCATATCCAATAGTATGCCCTTTATTTATAATGTTTTTACATTCACTTATGGGGAAGAATTTAAAAAGTGGTTGGGTTGGCATACTTGTACTTTGGTTGGGCCATCCTAACAAAATCTTTCATATCTCCTCACTCATATACAAATAGAAAGAGTGGTATCTCTTCACTCCTATAGAAATATAAAGAGTGTCATACATCATTGGAAATGTATCAAAATAATATTTACAATCATATATCCTATGCTCGCATCTAAGCTAGATAATTGATGAAAAAATGCCTTCAAATATAAGATATCCAAATGGGACATCAAAGTCCAAAAACAATATTTCCAAAAATATTCATTTTCCAATATTTGTCTTACACATAAGTAATATTCCCTTGTGTTTGACATAAAAAACAACAATATTATTTCTAACCATTAAAATGTACAATGTTAATATCTTTCTTTTTTTTTGTTGTAGCAAGAGCAAAACTTTCTATATCATTAAATCAAAATATGGTTACATAGTGTACAAAAGCCATCCGAAACCAAGAGCTTTGGACAAACAGTGCCTTGCTAAACACACAACCCATAAAACCATCCTCAGGTCAACCCAACCAGCAGGGCCCACCATAAGAGTTGTTTTCAAAAAATCTTTGCCTCAAAAACCCCGCCAAAGGGTTCACCTGTCCTCCTGACCCCACCAAACTACCAACACTTTCCCAACCGTTGATCCGGGCGCTTGGATCCAACAGCCAAGAGCCATATCGCTCCCCCCCACACAGCCGAACTTTAAGCCACGATGAAGGTGGAAAGCAAAATGGCCAAAGCCACGTGTTGAATGCTCTATGGAATCGCAGCCAAAAAAATAAAACCGCTTACCATGTAAGCATCGCGCGATCATCGAAAAAGCACCGAGGTGCGGAAATCCACACGAACCCGGAAAGGAAAAATAATCCGATGACTGAAGGAACTCACCTTCCGCCGCTTCCGCTCTAACCAAGGACCCATACTCTGAGATAAACAATCTTGAATCCTTCCGAGAATTAGTGGCGCCCAAAGGAAAAACTAAGAGGCAGAGGAATAATTGACTGGGTAAACTTCATTCCTGCATCAAACCCTCCCACGATATCAGACCACTTCAATGTCCTCTGCCGCTTTCTCATTGTAGAGTACTTCTAAATGGTTTTGGGGCATTTCCTGCCACTTCTTCGCCATCCTGCAATCCTCATTGTTCACACCTTGGTTGGCCAAAATGTCCACAAGCTTATTAGCATTTCTACACACATGATTGAAACTAACAATACAAAGTCCTTGAAGGTGTTCTTGAATCCGTTGATAAACCTAGATTAGTCTCCAATGATTTGAGACTTTCTTCTGTTTAGAACCACAACTAATTCTTTTTATAGAGTTAATGGTTATTTCGGAGTCTACCTCTATAATGACATTTGGGCTGCGAATTTGAATCAGGATTTCTAGGCATTGCTCCAGAGCCATTAATTCCGCCATGTTATTGGTTGCTTTACCTAAATGGCTATGGAAGATTAAGATAATTCTTCCCTCTTCATTTCTTAAAACTCCTCCAAAACCAGCTATTCCTTGATTACCTTTTGAGGCTCCATCAATATTAAATTTCAGGTAGTTTTTCAGAGGAGGGTGCGAGAAATCTTTCTCTATATTCATTGCCATATCCTTTTTTCCAAGCCCTTGTGGAATGATCTTTTGCAATCCCAGTAGTCTGAGTGCTCTCAGCTCCTTTTTTGAGAGAGGATTCTCTAGGATATTGCGCACTGTGGTACTAACTGTTTCCTTGATCTGCTTCAAAATCAAATCAAATATCTTCTGAGGGTTGGCCTTTTCACTCTTGAAGATTCTTTTGTTTCTTTCTTTCCACACATTTCAGATAATGAATCTTGGTGTGAAAGCCCAGGCCAAATTAAGAACCTCATACTCTGAAAATATCCTTCTCCATTTATTTAGGGTACTAGTGATACTCCCTTTGTCCCTATCTGTTTGTTGGAAAATGTTGGAAAAAGAATTCCATAGCCAGGTGGTGTAAGAGCAGCAGTTGAGAATGTGGTCCATAGTCTCCTCTTGCTCTTCACAACGCTGACATATAGAAGGCCCCAAGACACCCTTTTTCTAATACTGTCCCATGTCAATATTTTCTTATGGTGAACCAACCACATAAAATGCTTGATCTTCATCCATCCTTGATAAATCCAGAGTTTCTTCTAGGATTTTTTTGGAACACTGGACTCTAGCCCAAGGAGAATATTCTTTGCCTCTTTGAGATTAAAGGTAACTTTGTTGCTGTTACCCCATCTCAATTGGTCCTGCCCCTTTGTGACCATGATCATCCTTTGTTTTAATATGCTTCTCAGTGCCTCTGCTTCTGTTGTTATGAGGCTGTTATTTTTGCAGTCAATGTTACTCCAGCTTCTCCACTTTCCTTGTACCTGAGAGATATCAAAAAAATCTCTTACTTTGTTTAACCCTTGGGAATTTGTTTCCTGTTTGAGACTTAAAAAGTCCTCTTTTAACAGCACTAGTTATTGTTTCCATTTGTCCTCCCAAAAGAGTGCTTGATCCCCTTCTCTAATTTCCCAGAAACTGTGTTGTTGCACTATGCTTCTATTCTCCAAAGCCCTGTTCTAGATGTGAGAGCCCCTTATGTTTCCAGACATTCTTATGAGATCATTTGTATGACAAGAGCTGGCATATTTTTCTTTCTAGATCCTTGCCCAATGGGCTTTTGGCTCTTGAACCCATCGCCACCAAAGCATGGCTCCTAATACTTTACTAAGAATCTCCTGATCATCTAAGCCTAGACCCCCATGGCTTTTGGGTTTGCAGATTTTTTCCCAGGAAACCAGGGCCCATTTCTTCCTGGTTTCCTCCTTACCCCATAGAAAATCTCTTTGAATATTTCTGATCTGCTTTAAGACTCCTTTGGGAGCTTGAAGGGCTGATAACATGAAAACTGGGATGGATTGTAGAACTGCCTTTGTCAAAACAAGCCTACCAGCCAAGTTTAAGGCTTTGAAGGTCCATTTTTTAACTTTATCTTGTAACTTATTTAGCACAGGTTCCTAAATACTTTTAAGCATTGCTCTGTCCGAGAGAGGCACTCCCAGATATTTTGAGGCGAGGGAGTTCCTTTGGAAGCCAAAGATCCTTGAGATATTTCTTTGAATAGCAATGTTAGTATTAAAGAAGAAAATTTTTGATTTTGAAAGATTAACTTCCATCCCTGTTGCCCTTACAAAAGATTTGATTGTAGGCAGCAGCTTCTTTGATTGTGGGAATTCCTTGCAACATTTTGTCATCTACAAATTGTTGGTGAGTAAGTGTTTGTCCATTCTCAGTTACTTGAAGACCCTTAATTTTTCCCCTGTCTTTAGCCTGCTTGATAGCCCTGCCAAGTCCTTCCATCATAAGGATGAAGAGAAAGGGAGAGAGTGGGTCTCCCTATCTAAGGCCTCTATAAGGAATGAGAATATCAGAGGGAGAGTCATTAACCAAAATTGAAAATCTGGATGTTGTTACTAGAGCCATGACCCATCTGACCCAATTGTGATCAAACCCAAAGGCTAGGAGTATCTTTTTTATATAAACCCAATTGACCTTATCATAAGCTTTGGTGATATCCAATTACATGATCATCCCCGCCTGCATTTTGCTTCTAAGAGAGTGAACCACCTCATGGGCTTGAATAATGTTGTTCAAAATTTGCCTGCCCTCCACATAACCAGATTGCTCCTCTGACACTAATGTAGGGAGGAGAGGTTTGAGTCTGTTAACCACTACTTTGGATATTATCTTGTATACTACATTGCATAAAGCTATGGGTCTATACTTCTCTTCTGTTTGATTCGAGTCCTGTTTGGGAATCAGGAAGACGAAGGAGGTATTGAGGGCTTTTAGGATATTTTTACTACCCCTTGAATCCTCAACAACATTTAAAATATCCAGTTTAACTATATCCCAACAAGCTTTGAAGAAATCCACATTAAAACCATCTGGGCCTGGTGCTTTGCCATTCTGCATTTCTTTGAGTACTTCGCTAACCTCCTCTTCACTTACTGGTCTATTTAAGTTGATATTGTCCTCTCTAGACACTGGCTTAGGGATATATCTTGTGATTTCCTTTATTAATTCTTCCCTGTCTGGATTGCTTTCTCGTGAAATGTCTCGAAAATGCTGAACAAGTACCTTTTCAATATCCTTATGTGTGTTCTGAGTCTCTCCCTTCTTATCCTTTATTGTCGAGATTCTGTTGAATTCTCTATTGGCCATGGTGGATCTATGAAAAAAATCTCTTGTTGCGCTCTCCTTATTTGAGCCATTGCACTCTGGATTTTTGTCTGTAGAATATTTCCTCTTGTTTACATAGGTTTTCCCATGCATGGTGAAGTTTGTTAGCCTGTTCATTTTTATCATAGTCAAAGCCTTCTTAGATCAACTCCTGGTTGAGTTCCCGAATTTTGTTTTCCACTGATTTTTTATTCACAAAAATATTACTGAAATCCTTCTTATTCCATTCTTTGAGTCTAAACTTAATATGCTTTAGTCTCTTATGCAGGAGAAACATTTTACATACTTGGATCTACAAGTACTCAATGCACCATTTTTTGATATTACTCAAGAAATTCGGGTGGGAGAGCCAGATGTTTTCGAATTTGAAGGGTCTATTCCTTGGAGCATCCAAACCCTTAATTTACAATTGAATCGGCCAGTGATCCGAGCCTCCAAAGGGAAGAATTTTTACTGTAATTTCATTATTTATAAGCATAAGTTCATCTGATATCATGAACCTATCTAACCTATAGGCCACTTGAGCTTCTCCTCCTCTCTTGTTGTTCCAAGTAAAAAGGCCATTGTCTGAGTCTGAGTCAACCAATTTCAAGTTCTCTGTGAGCGATTGAAATGCTAATGAGTCTTTGTTTAGCACTCTGGTTCCTCCTTTCTTTTCTGAAAGAGATTTGATCATATTAAAATCCCCCTCCCAAGATCCAAGGGATGCCATTTTGTCTGTCCCTGAGATCAGTGAGGGATTCTAGCAATCTGAGCTTATCCTCTATTCTTTGAGGGCCATAAACATTAGTAACTAGGAAGGTTTCAGAAACTCCTACTAGTTGAATGACTACTGATAAGTAGTTTCTGGATGCCTTTGCATCTAATACTCTGACTTTTTAGGGGTTCCAGAGAGTGATAATACCCCCCTCTGTATTGTTTGCTTTAACTTCTAAAAACTCAAATCTATGAAGCCATTTGCCATGGATTAATTTTATTTTCTGGATGGAACACTTCGTTTCCTGAATGAAGATCATATCTGACATATCTTTTTTCATTCTAAAACTGAGCATTCTTTGCTTTCTTTTACTACCTAGACCTCTTCTATTCCAAGATGTAAACTTCATAATTAAATATTTGTGAAGGAGTAACTAGTCTGGTCTTTCATCTTACCTGAGTCTATCATCAACTTTCCACACTCCATTAATAGCTCCTTCTGCTTTTCTCTGGCCCTTTTCTTGCCTGCATTTCTGGTTGCTAATCCTGGATTTGATTTCATTGTTTTCACACCTCTGCACTCCTGCACCTCGATATTTCTTCCTTTAATTGCCCCCTTTTCCCGAATTTTCCACAAAAACAATTGTTGTATTCTATTGCATTCCTCTTGTGGTAATGAATCTATCCCCGCATGATTCCCTGCTGCAGAAATCCTTCCAGATCTAGGTTTCCTTTATCTAGAATTTCCTGAAGTTCATGATCCTCTAGATCTGTTTCACTCTGGGTCATTTCTTGGTCCATCTCTAGCTTTGTTTCAGTCATCATGGTTTCTTCCTTATCATTAGTATTTTGTACTGGAGTGTAGTTTTCCCCTTTCTCCTTTTCCGTAGGGTCTTTCTCCATAGACTGCTCTTCGTTTGGCATGGCTTCCATCTCTACCAGAGCTTAGAATTTATTCTCAATGGCCTTTTGCCCCCCATTATGTTGTTGCTTTGGTTCTTTTTTACTTCCTTTTCCTCTGCTTGATACTTTCTGAAAGTTTTCAGTGTCCTTTTTTGCTTTTAGTTTACTTTTTTCTTCTGCTTTACTGAGAGGGTAGTCTCTGATCAAGTGTCCATGTTCATGGAATTTACGACATCTAAATGAAATATGCTCATAGTCCACCGTTTGCACCCATTCCTCATCTAAAACTTCCAAGATAACTTCGTCTGGAAGAGCTCCTGAAGGATCCATCTCCACACAAATCCTTACATAGGAAGTATATTTACCCCTTCTGGTGGCTTCCGAGGCTTTGATAAAACGACCTAGTTTATTGCCTATGGCCACAAGTGATTCATTTTGCCAATAATCCAGGGGTAGAGAAAAAAGCCTTACCCATACAGGAACTGAAGTGAAAGTTTCCCACTCTGGAACAAAGTTCATCACCCAAGGCCACATATAGAGGCCCACTACTGCAAAAAAGTAGGGCCCTCCTTCAAATATTCTATCTTTGTATTCGAAGTTTGTAAACACCACTGTGAAGAAACCCTTTGACCCAAGGTGTAGATCGATGCTACCCTTAGATTTCTAGTGATATTTGATCCAGGTTTGTAAAGATTTTTCAGTGGGCCATACTCCCATGAATTTGCAAATGATGGCATAAGTCTCCATATGTTCCCTGTGCTCTTGCAGTGCCAGATTATTTAAAACTGCTCTCGGAGTGATTTTCGCTTTGGGTCTACATGATCCCTTTTGTTTAACATCCTCTTTATTTTTTCCCTGGTTTTTGTCTTCTTCTTCCTTGTCCTTTGTGTTGCTCTTTTCCTTGGACTCTGCCCCATCTGTGTCCTTTTCCTTATTTCTACTTTCTTCCTTCACTGAACATCTGGCATTACTCAAATGTGACTTGCCTCTGCTGGCCACAACATCTTTGTAGGAAAGAGTGGAGCTCCCTCCTCTGCGTGCCTCCATTAAGATCAGACTCTGCGTATCTCAAAAACTCTACGCGATTTTCCTGACTCTGCTCGACACCTTCAAGTTACTTTTGTACAATGTTAATATCTTAATATTACAATGCATTGTTAATAAATATATACAATTTAATTTAAAGTGACAAATATATTTATAAATTTAAAAAATAATAAATTTTCCTTTCACCATTTTTATTTACAAAATTTTTAAAATTTTCTCTTCCATATATTTATATTTGTAAATGTTTAATTCAATAATACCTTTAACTAAAAGTTTTCATCAGCACTTTTTGTAAAGAGAAAAAAGCCAATGGATAAGTCATTAGCTTTTATAAATAATATATTCCCATATATCTTAATACGAACAATAATATTC
>APFE031127727.1:2676-14980 GCA_000404065.3 Pinus taeda | reverse complement strand
CAAAAATTTAAATATTTAAATAAATACGAATCGCAATTTTACTTAAAAGAAAAACGAAAACGAACCAAATAATTCAAAAGTTTGAATTTTATTTTCAAATATTTTCCGCCTTATTTGTAACTATCATCATGATAAGTAACTACTTATTTTACTCGTATTTAATTATCGAAATAACGAGATGTATGAACGGAACCAAATGATTTTTTAGTTCAAACTATTTGTGTCAATATCATCACGCGATTTTTTCGTGGGAAGCATTCGTGGGCATGTGTGATGGAGAATCAAAAACGAGCTCTGGACGCGAATTTCTCGTTGGAAGGTTCCCAAAGTTCCAACGGTCACTTCAAATTTTTGGCCATTTATGATGGACGGATAACCTTCCGCCATACACAATGGTTGGTGGGTGGTGCCATATTTCTCTCCGATATTAATCACTACGGTCTATTCATAATTATCCGTCAAGTGAAAAGATACGGATATAGAATATCTCCGTCAAGTGAAAAGATATGGATATAGAATATGTGAAACACTTTTTTCAATGTTTAAATATTGTTGGGAATTTATTTAATGATCTTCTCTGAGTGGTTAAAGGATTCTATGTCATATTTTTATGTTATATTTTTTTTTCAATATTTTTGGGAATTTATTTAATGATTTTTTTTGAGTGGCTAAAGCTGTTGATGTTATCATTTTCTTTTCTTTTCTTTTTTTCTTTTTTTTTTGGATATTTGGGAAATTTAGTTAATGATCTTTTTTGAGTGGCTAAAGTGGTTTATGTCACTTTTTTTTCTTTTCGATATTTTTGGGAATTTATTTAATGATTTTCTTTGAGTGGTTAAAGGGGTTTATGTCTTTTCAATATTTTGGGAGTTGATTTAATGATCTTTTTTGAACGGCTAAAGGGATTTATGTCACAATTTTTTTCTTTTCCATGTTTAAATAGTTTTGGGAATTTATTTAATGATGTTCTTTGAGTGGCTAAAGGGGTTTATGTCGCATTTTTTTTTTCTTTCGATATTTTTGGGAATTTATTTAATGATCTTCTTTGAGTGGCTAAAGGGGTTTATGCCATTTTTTTTCCTTTTCGATATTTAATTGGGGTATATCTGACTTTTTTTTCTTGTCGATATTTAAGTATTTTTGGTAATTTATTTAATAATTGAGGTTTATATGATATTTTTTTTTTCTATTTCTATTTCTATTTTATATTTATATTTATTTTATGTTTAATTAATTTTGGTAATTTATTTAATAATTGGAGTTTATGTGACATTTTTTTCTTTTTGATGTTTAATTATTTTTGGTAATTTATTTAATAATCTTCCATGAGTAGCTAATGGGGTTTGAAAAAACAATGTGATGCACGAGTATCTCACAAAACTTTTCTCTTGTTTTTTATATAGAAAATATTTTCTTTAAAGATATTTCAAGTTGTAGGGATTTGTTAGTTTTTTTAAAATGTCTTTAGAAGATAGATGTAGTTAACTCATAGTATAAGGTGGCACCAAGTATTCTAGAATGGGGACACTTGTAGGAATCTCTAAGGGTTGTGTGTTACAACTCCATTTTTCTACATGGAGATATTCTATTTAGGACAGGGGATATAAAACAAGAGGAAACATATGTTATTCATGGCTCTGAGGCCTATGAAAAATCACCTTACTTATGTAATTATCTACAATGTGAAATAAAATACAAATATGGGTTTACTATTTCATTGCATGTCTGATTCAGTGTTATACTAATGCTTGTAAGAAAAGGCGATGATTGACTTTTCGTTAAGTTAACTTATTGTATAACCAATGAGGCTCGATAGGAATTACTGAAAGTATGGAAGATGGTCTAAGTTGCAATACTAAGGGAACTCTTGGTGATCAAAGGTCAAGTTACCCAATCACAAGCTAAGCCACATTGCTTGTGAGGCACCAAACACAAGCAAAAGTTGAGGTTGAATTCCAGGGAGAATACATGTGTTTGCATTGAGAGGAATATTTTGAAAGGTGGTTAGATATATAAATGGCCTAAGATATGATATCTAAGATGAGATTGGTTTCTTTCCCTTGAAGACAATGGAGGATGCCTACTATGAAGCTTTAAGGGAAAAGAAGAAATTGGCTAGAAAACAAAGCCTAGGAAGTAAAGGAAGGAGTGCAACAAAAGGAAAAGGATCTTCTAGTAGAGGATGATTCCAAACTCGAAATGACGAAGTAGAAAGCTCTAGCATCCAATCACCCAAGGGAGGAGAGTGAAGATGTACAATATTCTTCTTTTGGCGCAGAGTCGAAGGATGAAAACTAGTGTGTTATATTTGTGGGAAGACATGACACATGTCATGGAACTATCCTGAAAATAAGACAACAAATAAAATAGGGGTTCACATTGCAGAAGTCGAAGAAGAGGCACCAAGTACATAGGTAAAAGGAAAAAATCATAAGAGGGGTGAATTCTTGATGTTGAAAAGAGTTTTGGCTCAACTAGAAATATAAATTCATGAACTAACACAAAGGATAAATTTGTTTAAGACAATATGCAAAGTGAAAGGAAAATGTTTTAAAGTGAACATTGACAGTGGTAGTACCAACAATATGGTATCTACAAAGATGGTGGAGAAGCTAGGATTGCAAAGGATGGTGCATCCCACTCCATGCCAAGTGTCATGTAATTGTCCTAAAAATAAGACAACAAATCAAAGAGGGGCTCATGTTGTAAAAGTCAAAGTCAAGGCACCATGCATAAAGGAAAAAGAAGAAATTTCCAAGAGAGGTGAATCCTTGATCCCAGAAAGAATTTTGGTTCAACTAGAAAAAGAAAGTCATCAACTAGCACAACAAAGAAAGTTGTTTAGAACGTTATGCAAAGACAAAGGAAATTGCTATAAAGTGATCAATGATAGTAGTAGTAACAACAATCTGGTATCTACATGTAGAAACTCCCACTGTAGATCAACAGATTATGCAATATACTAAAACACAATACAAGATCTACTTCTACAACACTTTGAGGAAGCTTAATCAAATTGAGCAAGATCAAGAGAACACATATAACTGAGAATGAGAACTCAATCACACATAACACAGAAGAAATAACCCGGTGAAAGCCTCAACCTAAAACCCCAATCTTTGTATTATCATACAGATGGAAATCTTGTTCAAGTTACAAAAATAATCAACTCTCAAGCTATCCTGCTCTCTCTACAATCAAACAATACAACTCACAGATTGAATAGACATAGTATATGTCCTCCTCAAGCCCTCCAAGCCTCTTATTTCCTTGCGCATTTTTTCTTGGGTTCAGTGAAGCCACATGTGTGAATTGGCCTCATCACACTCACAAAACCTGAAGAAGTAATTGGGCAATCCTCAAGGAAAGAATTCCTTCTGCATGCAAGGAATATTCACAATGGAATATTCTAGCAACTAATAGTACACTGGCCCTCCATCTGATCTCAACTATGTTTCTGTCTGAACTGACATGCATGAATTATTTATGATAGAGTATTCAGTTATCTGAAGTGCAGCAGTTACATGCATGCAAGCATTAACTAATTGAACTTACATTAATTCAACAAACTGTTTGAATTAATCTAACTGAACTTGACTCAATTAATTGAGCCAACTAATTACAACTCATCCTTATCTCTTTAACTGATAAAATAAATTCCTCAATTAATGGAGAAACTGTTGCAGGTCCCCACATAGACTTCATGTTTGATTTTCCTTAACTAATTAACTCAAGATGAATTAATAAATTATTTTACAAACAACTGCTAAGATCAAATTCTAATTTTACTTCACTATTTTAGTTTAGGGACTGACTAAAATAGGAAGGTATCTTGAAATGTTATTTATATAATGTTATTTTTAGCACTTCCATTTTTCATTCCTTGTTGCTATGTTTAGCAGTACTTGAATTGCTATTTATAGCAGTGTTATTTTTAGCATTTCTATTTCTAGCATTTCTTGCTTCTATTTTCAACACTCCTTCTCAATAAGAAAGGGATTATCGGTAACCCCAATCCTGTCTCTGTGGAACTCGAACTTGCATTTTGACAATGCCTTAGTCAAAATATCTGCATCTTGTTCCTCAGTCGAAACATACAGCAACAACATGATCCTCTTGACCACACAATCTCGAAGATGGTGATAACGGATATCACTGTGCTTGGACCTATCATGAAAAACTGGATTCTCAGAGAGTTTGATACAACTCTGGTTATCGCAGTAGATCGTTGTAGGATCCATCCTCTGACGAAACAATCCCACTAGAATCTTCCGCATCCAAATGGCCTCACATGCAACCTGATTAGCAGCCATGTATTCAACATCTGTTGAGCTAAGTGGAACTAATCTTTGTTTCCTGTTGTACCGGGAAACTACAGCTGAACCAAGGTTGAAGATTCCTCCAGAAGTGATCTTCCAGTATGATGGACTCCCTGCCCAATCCGCATCTATGAAGCCCTGAAGCTTCACTCCCTCTATCCGTATGTACCACAATCCGAACAGAGATGTGCCTCTGAGGTATCTTAGCACATGTTTCACTGCATTCCAAAACAACTTGGTAGGTTGAACCATAACTTGACTCAGCTGGTTCGCCACAAAGCATAAGTTGGGTTGTCTGTTCACAAGATAAATAATTGAACCCACCAGCTACCAATAAACAGTAGTAGCTACTACCTCACCTGACGTAGCATCCTCCTTCCTCCAGTTCCCAGCTAGAGGAGTCTACATGGGCTTGTACTTCTCCATGTGAAAGCACCTGAGTATCTCATTGGCATACTTGCCTTGAGACACAAATACTTCACCATCTTTCTGCCACACCTCCATGCCTAGAAAGTAGTGCATAAGGCCCATGTCCTTCATCTCGAACTCTCTTGCAAGGTCCTCCTTGCAAAACTATATCAGCGGATCATCACCTATCAAAATCAGATCATCAACATAAAGAACAATGATCAATGGTTTACCTTCTACCATGATGTGGTAAAGGTTTGCATCTACTTCACTCTTGGTGAAGCCCAAACCGGTGAAATAGTTGTCGACCCTGGTGTACCAAGCACGGGGTGCTTGCTTCAGCCCATACAAAGCCATCTTGAGTCTGCACACATGCGACTCACGATCGAGGGTCTCAAAACCCTTTGGCTTCTCAATGTACACCTGCTCCTCAATCTTCCCACTGAGGAATGATGTCTTCGCATCCATCTAGTGGATCTTCCACCCCATCTGAGCTGATAGTGCCAATATCAATCTAATCGATCAATACCTTGCTACGGGAGAAAAATTCTCATTGTAGTCAATCCCCTCGACCTATGAGAAACCCCAGGCAGAAAACCTTGCCTTATGTTTCTCAACACTGCCATGAGCTGCCTGCTTTACCTTGTAAAGCCATATGGAACTCACCATTGACTTGCCCTGAGGCCTTGGGACAACATCCCACACATTGTTCCGAATGATAAAGTCATACTCCTCTACCATTGCATCAACCCAAACAGGTTGCTGCACTGCCTCTTCAAATAAAGAAGGTTCAGTATCTACACACTCCCCAACCAGGGCCATGTACCCAGTGTACCGCTCGGGAAACCTCCTCTATCTGCACTAAGAAGATGGCTATCCCACATTGTCCCGTGCATCCAGCATCAACTTGTTAGCTTCCCTTGAGCGTTTCTGCCCATCTCTGGAAGTATTAGAATGAGTGGATGTCTCCACTCTCGAATCCTCTACATGCGGCCGCTCCGCATCAATCTGAGGCTCCTCCTCCTTAGGAATTGAAGGTTCCTCCTCTGTATGCAACTTGAGCTCCCTCTCAAGTGACACTTGCATGGATTTTTGCTCGTTGAACTTCAGATCCCTGCATACCACAGTCCTCTGAGTGGAATGCAAGTACACCGAATAGTTGTGGGGTGTATCCGTGTACCCCTCAAGTATTCCCAACTCAACTGTTGGGTCTAGCTTCTTCTTGGCATCTTTGGTCACATGACAGTAAACTGATGATCCAAAGATTTGGAAGTGACTTACATCAGGTCGCTTCCCGGAATAGGCCTCCATAGGTTTCTTCATTCCCAGTATACGGTGTCGGCTTCTGTTTTGCAATTATATTGTTGTATTGCATGCCTCAGTCCACAAATGCAGTGGTAGGCTTTGGTCATGCAACATTGCTCGAGCTGCTCCCATAATCGATCTGTTCTTCCTTTCGGCCACCCCATTCTACTGTGGGTTATGGGGTGTCGTCAATTCCCGTTTAATTCCTTCTGCAACGCAAAAGTCTTTAAACTGTTGGGAGACATACTCTCCACCATTGTTGCTATGCAAGGCTTTTCTTTTCTTTCCAAATTCTTTCTCTGCCAAGGCTTTAAACTCACAAAACCTCAAGAAGGTCTCTTTCTTCTTTTGCATAAAGTAGATCCAGCATCTACGAGAAAAATCATCAATAAAAATAACATAGTACCTTTGTTTAGCGGTGGAGGCTGTAGAGAAAGATCCACAAACATCTGAGTGAACTCACTCCAGGATTGCTCCAACTCTACTATCTCGATTCAGAAAGGAAGATTTCACATAATTACCCAAGGTAGAACCTTTGCATGTAGTTGTTTGCTCAAGTTTTCCCTTGGGTAATCCAGTAGAAATCTGTTGCATGATCTTCAGGGCTCCATGGTGCATGTGGCCCAGTCTTTTATGCCATAGCTCACCAATATATTAGCTCTGGACCATCTCAGCTTTGGAACTCAAAGAAGCACAGTTCTTTACCTCTAGATTGTAGAGATTATTAGCTCGAATCCCTATTCGATTTGTCTATCCAGTACCGATATGACTCAGGAATACCTTTCCTTTACTAAAGACTACATCATAGCCTTTATCTTCTAGCATAGCGACAGACACAAGATTCTTCTTCAGACCTGGTACATACTTTACATCAGTCAAGGTGAGGGGAGCTCCATGCTCCCTCTAAAACACAACCATACCTTCACCTAAAACACGGTACCTTCCATCATTACCCATCTCAATCCACATATGGAGATCCTTCTCCTCCAAGGTACTAAAAAAATTCTTGTCACTTGACATGTGGAATGAAGCTCCACTGTCCAGGTAACACACACATCCCACCATGGATAAAACCATGCATGCGATAAGCGAGAAATCTAGCTCAAACTGTGAGGCTAGTGCCTCACCATTAGATCCATTCAAGGAACCCTTCTTGGATTTCTTCTGTGGACAATTCGTAGCATAATGGCCCACTTCATGACAATGAAAGCATCGCACTTTTGATTTGTCAATCTTCTTCCCACAATGGGAAGAACCGGATTTGGGATGGGATAACTTCCCTTTCACTTTCCTCACCTTACTCGCTAAGGCTAGATTTTCCTCATCATCTTGCTTCGATGAGGATCCATCTCTTGTGCTTCTTCCTATTTCCTCCTGCATCAGATCCGACCAAAGTCGTTCCTAATCTGGCAATTTTTCTCTTCCACTAACTGAGTCTTGGTAGCTATGCTAGCTCTCAGGAAGACCGTGGAGTACAAGACTCACCATGTCATCATCAGCAGGCATGATCCCTACACTTCTAATCTCATCCCTGCAGGTGGTGAGCTTGTTTAGATATGTAGAGATCATGTTGCCCTTTTCATAGTTGACCTTATGAAGCTTGTCTTTCAATGCCAACTTCCTCTGATTGTTGTTGTTTAGATATAAATCTTTCAATGTTTTCCACATTGAAAATGGTGTCTCCTTCCCATGGAGGCTCGAGACAATGTGGTCTTGAATGCCCTTCAGGAGGATTCTCCTTGCTCTAGCCACACATTTCTTCCATTCCGCTAGTTGAGTAGCATCAGTCGGCTTGGGGAATTATTGATCAATGAAGTCCTTTAGACCGTTATCCTCTAATACTACCTCCATGTGATCCTTCCAGGCTATATAATTTGAACTGCCATCAAGGGCATACTTGAGTCTTAAACCGCTGAATGCCATTGGTGAAATTGAGTTGTGATAAGAACTCGATTTCTATATTCAGGAATCATAAACATCGAACTTCTCCTTCTAGTATATTTTTCTTCGCCTTGATCACCTTTGCTCTAATACCATGTAGAAATTCCCACTGCAGATCAACAAATTATGCAATATACTAAAACACAATACAAGATCTACTTCTACAACACTTTGCAGAAGCTTAATCGAATTGAGCAAGATCAAGAGGACACATATAACTGAGAATGAGAAATCATTCACATAGAAGAAATAACCTGGGGAAAGCCTCAGCCTAAAACCCAATCTTTGTATTATCATATAAGTGGAAATCATGTTCAAGTTACGAAAAGAATCAACTCTCAAGCTATCCTGCTCTCTCTGCAATCAAACAATACAACTCACAGACTGAATAGACATAGTATATGTCCTCCTCAATCCCTCCAAGCCTCCTATTTCCTTGTGCAGTTTTTCTTGGGGTCCAGTGAAGCCACATGTGTGAATTGGCCTCATCACACTCACAAAACCTGAAGAAGTAATTGTGCAATCCTCAAGGAAAGAATTCCTTCTGCATGCAAGGAATATTCATAATGTTATATTCTAGCAATTGATAGTACACTGCCCCTCCGTCTGATCTCAACCGGGTCTATGTCTGAACTGACATGCATGAGTTATTTATGAGAGAATATTCAATTATCTGAAGTGCAACAGCTACATGCATGCAAGCATTAACTAACTGAACTTACATTAATTCAACAATCTGTTTGAATTAATCTAACTAGACTTAACTTAATTAACTAAGCCAACTAATTACAACTCAATATTACAACTTATCTTTATCTCTTTAACTGATGGATAAATTCCTCAATTAATGGAGAAACTATTGCATGTCCCCACATAGACTTCATGTTTGATTTTCCTTAACTAATTAACTCAAGATGAATTAATTAATTATTTTATAGATAGCTGCCAAGATCAAATTCAAATTTTACTTCACTATTTTAGTTTAGGGATTGAATAAAATAGGAAGGTATACCTAAATGCTATTTATAGAATGTTATTTTTATCACTTCCATTTTTCATTCCTTTTTGCTATGTTCAACACTGGTTTAACTGCTATTTATAGCAGTGCTATTTTTAGCATTTCCATTTTTAATATTTCTTGTTGCTATTTTCAACACAACAAAGATAGCAAAGAAGTTAGGATTGTAGAGGATGACACATCCCACTGCATACCGAGTGCCTTGGTTGTAGAAAGGACATCAAATTTTGGTAAATAAACAAAGTTAGATGGAATTCTAGATTGGTAGCTATAGGGATGAAATGTTGTGTGATATTATTCCTATAGATATATGTGACATTTATTGGGAAGGCCTTGGAAATATGACAAGAGAGTTTTCCATGAAAAAATGAGGAATACATACACAGTTGAAAAGGATGGTCATAAGCATGTGCTATTACCATTGAATGATGAAAGAACAAAGGAAGAAGTAGGCCCAAGTGTGCTGATTATGAGTAGGAAGGAGGTGCAAAGAGTAGTATTCACTAATACTATAATAAATGATTTTCCTTATGAAATTCAAGCATTATTAGATGAATTTATTGATATTATTATTGATGATTTTCCTAATGAATTAGCACCCATGAGTCACATTATTCATCACATAGATCTGATCCCAGGAGCCAATATACCAAATAAGGCAAATTATAGGATGACACTCAAGGAGAATGAGGAAATCAGAAATAAGGTTCAAAAATTTGTTGAAGGGGTTGGTTAGATAAAGTCCAAGTTGTTGTGTTGTACTCGCAGTTTTGAGTCGAAAGAAGGATGGGGGCTAGAGAATGTGCATTGATTCTAGAGCAATAAATAAAATAAAAATAAGATATAAATTTCCTTTACCTCACATATATGATTTAAAGGACTATTTAAGTGGTGCAAGTCTCTTCTCGAAAATTGATTTAAAAAGTGGACATCATATTAGGATGAGAGAGGGAGATGACTGGAAGGCATCATTCAAAACAGGTGATGGAATGTGTGAATGACTTTTCATGCCTTTTGGATTAACTAATGTACCTTCAATACTTTATTAGTAAATTTATGATTATATATATTGATGACATTCTTGTTTACGAAAAAACAAAAGAAGAACATTTAAGGGTCTTAAAATGAGTGTTGTGAAAGCTACAATAGGAGAGGCTTTTAATAAATCTAAAAAAGTGTTTCTTCATGAAAAAAGATCTAGTATATTTGGGTTTTGTGATTTCTCTAGAAGGAATAAATATGGATCCAAACAAGGTAAATGCTATTAAGGAATGACCTTCTCCATGAAAGCTTTGTGAGGTAAGAAGCTTTCATGGATCAACTAGTTTTTAGAAAATTGATTCAAACTTTTAGCCATATATCTACATTGATAGTTGAAACTATTAAGAAGGAACAACAAGCATTTACATGGAAAACAATGGCTAAAAGGGTATTTATATGGTTGAAGGAAAAGATATAAGAGCAACTTGTACTAACCCTACCGTATTTCCATAAACTTTTTGAAGTAAAATGTGATGCAAGTGGGATATCCATTAGAGTTGTTATGAGTCAAGAAGATAAACCCATTTCTTATTTTAGTGACAAAATGAATGAGGGAAAGCCAAAATAATCGACCTATGTCAAGTTTCTTTATGCAGTAGTGCAATCCTTGAAGAAATGGAGGCATTACCTTATGCCAAAAGAGATTGTCGATCTTGTACACCAACAACCATGCTCTACAATTTATAGCTAGCTAGGAGAAATTAAATCAGAGACATGCCAAATGTGTGTTAGGTTTATGAAAAATTTTACTTTTCTCCTTAAACCCATCAATGGAAATGCTAACAAGGTTGTAGATGCTTTGAGCATGATATGTTTGGTTTTGTAGGAATTCCAAATAAAATCTTTGATATTTGAACATCACAAGGAAATGTACAAGGAAAACGGAGAATTTGGAGCAACTTATGAAGCTTGTGAGAAACCAACGCTACAAAGTAAGAGCCTTTGGATGTAGTATATGATTCAAGGAGTGTTGTTGTTTAAAGGTAGCCAATTATGCATTATTAAATGCTGAATGAGGGACAACTTGTTGAAAGTTAAAAACAACAAAGTTTTAGATGGTCACTTTAGGCATGGTAAAACTTCTGCTTAGCTAAGTTATTATTATTTTTGGCCAGGTATGAGGTCTGACATAAATAAATTTGTGTACAGAAGTAAAATTTGTCAATATGTAAAAGGGAAGCAACGAATTGTTTGTTTATATTAGCCCTTCCCCATACTAAGAAGAACATGGGATTCCATAAGCATGTAGAAATTTTGAATAATAAACACATATTCAATGGAGATTATCCTAATCATGTACTATTGCGGAATACATACACAATACATAAGCTCCTCTAGGTTGATCATCAATATAGCAGCATCAATAACAATAAAACATCAAGAGCATGCACACATTAACACAGTATGTAACCCGGGGGAAGCTTACAGCTGAAAACCCCACACTATCTGTATATTATTGAGAACATGTAACATTACAATAGTTAATACTTCTCACAAGTATCCAGCACTATCTCCACCAGTTACACACAATACAACTCAGATATGATCTCCAAATCTATTCCATTGCTTGCCTGCCTCCACTGCTCAATACTTGCACAAGAATGGATGAGAATGGTTGAACCAAACTCGTATTTACCTCAAAAGAATCACTCACACTGGGAATCACGTGAGAAGAGGCTATAATCACTTGGTATTGGCCAATTATCATTGGCATAACTCAATCCCATTGATTGTGCAAATCCTCATGCACAACTATAGTCACAACTGATAGCAATCTGATCCTCTAACACTTGTCCCTGCTGAACTGAATATGCACTGACATGCAATTGAGTTAACTGATGTATTCTTTAGTTGCATTATGAGTTAATAATTAGTTTAACAACTCATCATTAGTCTATTTGCAGTTAGACTAATTACAACTAGTTTAACCAAGTCAAACTGAACATAGCTCCATCAACTCCACAATCAACTCCACCAAACTCAACTGATTGAGTTCTAACTAAAGTCATGCATGTAACAACTCAACTGACCCACAAAGAAAACGTATTTCCTTCTGACAGCTGCATGTGCCACATCTGTAGCTCAAACTGAAGTGCTCCAAGAGAATAAGATAAAGTTTATAGTCTAAATATTATTATAAGCTAATAATATTTGACTGCTCTATAATTAGACTTGACAGTGTCACCGTTGTTGTGTAAAAATAGAAGTCCATCTATTTTTGCCAACTTGAACAATCATCCATAAACAACATCCTGCAACTCATAGACATGAT
>APFE031127724.1:0-59833 GCA_000404065.3 Pinus taeda | reverse complement strand
GGCTAGACTACTACAACAGCGTTGGACTTCAGGTAGGATCGAAAACACTTGGTTTCTCGTATGATAATGCATGTTTAGGGAAGGATTGCTCTTAATTGTCTTGTTTGTCACTAGAAAGTCTTAGGCTTCTAGGGAGGTTGGTTTTGTCCGCAAGATTAACTCTTTCTGCATGACACTATTGTACATATTTTCTCTACATTTTTGGCTAAGGAAAGACCAGGGTTTTGCAACACTGTTTGTGATCCATGTGGCTTTATGCTTTGACAGTGTGCTTCTTTCAGTAATTAAGTTGTTATGTGTAACATTTTCCTTACTATCATCTTCTGCAATTGAACAAATGAAGTGATTAAGGTAGAATCCATTGATTGTCATGCTCTACCTTTAAATTTGTTTGATTTTCCATGTTTTCATCTGTTTAAGGAGAATCCTTGAAACTTTCTTGCTCTCCTTAGCTCCTCACCAATATGATCTACCCATTCATTCCCTTTAAAAGCGTCAAGATGATCGCCTTCTTTGCCCGAATCAGACCTCTGCAAAAAGTTGTGCCTCATCCCCAAGCCCAGATTTGCCTTTCCCTATTCCAACACAAAAAATCCTAAAAACTCAAATCAAACCCTTGTACTTCATATCTAGCCTAACATTAGCTTTTTATTTCAGTCATCTCGAGCCCTATTGATTATCTTTGCCGAGTTTGACCCAGAGAGAGCCCTCTCCTGTCCTCGTAGGGCTAGCTACGAGGCTGAGCGTGGTATGATGTTATCTTGAACCCCGCCTTCCTTCAGCCTAAGGCAGATTTGAGCACTAACAAAATCCATGAAGAATAATTAAATAAATCACTATTTATTTAATTCTCTTCTAGGAATAATTAATTAAACCATTGTTCAATTACTATTCCCTGTCATATTTGACCCAGTCATGAAAAATAAACAGATAAATCATTAATTATCTTATTTTTCTCTAAGAATAATTAATTAACCACTAATTAATTATTATTCTTTGTCAAATTTGACTAAATCCATTAGGAATAATTAAATAAAACCTTATTTGTTTATTATTTCTTAAATAATTCCTTGAGATGATAAATAAATAATTTATTTATTTATTATTTCTAAATAGAAGTTTAAATACTTTTTCCCTCCTAACCAAATATAATAAAATATTCCAAGTGATTATTCCAAGAACGGTGTTAATAATATTTTATCATTACTCATTATTCAAGGATAACTCAATATTTTGTTATAAATAGAAGGGTTTTCCATTCATTATTCACTTTTGATTTTTTTCATTGTTGCACTCACTATTGTAACTCTAATTATTTTCATTGTCACACACCATATTTTTGCTCGGTTTACACATTATAGAGGAGAGAGACTCTACACAAGCTGAAGACGTTTGAGGATAGCCAATAACCCATCCCATAGAGGGGGACTGGTAACATCTATTTGTTCCCTTAAGAGGTGTTATAATAAAAAATATTCTTTATATATCTAGTTTCCATTGGATGATTGGAGTTATTACTATTTCTTTTTGTTGTTAAACTATGATTGTAGTATAGATCAGAATATTGGTGGGTTTTGTTTCTATCAATTGCTGTAGATCTACAATGTTCAACATCCATTTATATTATTGAGATTTTTTGTCATCCAAAAGCTTAAGTGGGTTCTTTTCGTACATCTTTGAGAAGAAAACACTACAACAAAATTGGCGAATCCGCTGGGGATTTTCTGATTCTTGCCAATCACAAAATTGGAAACTCCATTGGTTTTATACTTCAAATCTAGAAACCTGGGTGACCTTTGGTTTTCAAATTATGGTTTCTTCTTTTTTCAAGTCTCTTAATGTTTTCTAGCTTTTTAACCCTAGATCTGTTAAATTTCTGACTTTTGCAAGCTTTTTGGTCTTTTCCGCATATCACAGGAACCAGCTACAACAAAGACGACAATTTTTTCCTAAATTTGTCAACTGACAATCATGGAGAAAAAATCGTAGTTTTTAGCCCAAAAAGTGCACTCTAGGCTCCAGAGTGCACCTTTCAGCCCAAAAAGTGCAATCTAGGCTCCAAAGTGCACCTTTCAGCCCAAAAAGTGCAATCCGTCCTGAAAACAGGTAAGTACATGTGTTTTTTGGTTTTTTGGGTTTTTCTCAGATCTGTTTCTGGGTTTCGCTGAGAGTTGTCAGCTGGGTTTTTTGACCTCTGTCTCATCCCACTTAGGCCTTTATTTACTCTGATTTACTCATCGAAGTGGAATTTAGCCCCCCTAGGGATTCTAGTACGATTCCACCTGTATAAGGATGAGTTTAGCTGAGTGAGTAGTCTGAGTCTTTGTAACACTTTCAGCCATATTTTCCAAATTTGTACCTTTCCATTTCAAATCTATAAAGATGAGTTGTCACCATCCATAGTTTCATATTACAACTTGTTTAGTTATTGGCCTTAGGGTCCCATCAGTTTCCCTAGGTGTTTTAGCCATCTCCCTATCTTTTTGCAGCGATATTCCTCTCTGGTTTTTCGTTGTTGCTGAACCACTTTCCAGCAGCTTAGTGTCACTTGATCCTAGTCACACTAACATTTAGATATCTTGATCGTTTTAGTGTATTTTTCGTCGATTTAGCCACCAACCAGCATAGTGTTTGCAAACCCAGTTTGGGTGGGGTTTAGTTAATTGTTTTGGTGTTCGTTTTCTGTTGTTAATTTTAGTTTATTTTCAGCAAGCTTTTTTTCTTTTTTTACAAACATGAACTAGGCTTAATCAATAAATACACTTACACACACAAGCACACCTTAAGCGAGGGGCGCATGGTTTACACTGCCAAGCCAAGACTTAACATAATAAATTTATCTCCCCTCATCGAGACAAAGGCATATTATTGATCTCCCTTCACCATTTCCATGTTGCGTGTGTTATATCACCATTACGCCACCAAGGCATTTGTCACGGAGACTATTAGGCCTTCACCCCCAGTTTCCACTTGGGCATATTACCCATCCCCATCGAGCTTGATTTCATAGCCATTTGAGTCCCCATACCGACTCTTCTCATGGTTCATATGAATCCTCATTTGATTTTGAGCCTCCTTCACTGCATATCATCACCATGTATGGACCCACAACTAGTGCAAGAACCCAACTTGGTGTTGCCTCTGGTTCTATCCTGGTGGTCACATCAAGCAGAACAACCTCAGGAACCATTCTGGCAACCCCCATGCTCCCCTTTTTGGCTGGGTTAAGTCTACCAGATTTTAGCCAGTTGATAAATGACCCCATTCAACACAATGCTAATTGGCCTTCTATGCCGACTAAGCTTCCCTCGGATGTCCCAAAATTTGAGGTTAATGCTGGAGAGGATCCCACCTGTTATCTCAAAATCAAACCCTGGAAGGCTGCAGACTAGGAAGACCTCAAGTAACTATTTCAAACCTACTTTAGGCTGAGGCTTAGCCTCCCCAACCAGAGAGGGCTCTCTCAAAGGATTAATGTTTTTTATTATAGTTAAGATGGCTAACTCTTGTGAAACAAATGTAAAAATATGAATGGTGGAAACACATTTAGTAACTATCCATTGGGCTTATGGAGTCAACAACATTTCAGTATAACCATGGTATTAACCTTACATAGAAGTTAGGGCATTCAACATTCAACACATTCAGAACATACCAAAAAAACATATAGGACCACACAATCTATGAATGTATACAGGAAGTTAGAGCACTATAAGTGAATTCTAAGTGATTACACATTCATACCACTACAAATATTGGGAAAAGAACAACACAACACATTTTGAACATCGAATCCCTCCTGAGTCCTGAGAAGTAAAGCCAATCTTGTATTACTAAAATAGAGTCTTTACATGAAGCCAAATATCAGAGCTTTTTTCAATAAATTTCCAACCCTGTGTACATTTCTCTTTCTCCTATTTATAGAATTCTTTTACAAGGCTTAGATTCCTCCTCCAACATGAGGGGAATTCGAATTCTACTTCTTATGACACCTATTCATACTTTAACTACCTTTTAAATGTAATAAACTGCTAACTAGGTTTATTAGAGATCTAAGGAAAATAGGAGTCTGACTCCATATCATGCTAATAATAACATTCATTACAATCCATTCTCATTCTTTGACAAGTGGTCTCTTTTAGTTTAGCTATAGTGGGTGTTTGTAGCTGCCTGCTGGTCTTTAATGTCACATCTTCCTGGCTCCTGAAAAGCAGGAAACTGCCCCTGTTTATCTGCCTTTTGTTTTCCTCAAAGATATTCGAACTAATGAACCATGTCCTTCTTCTTTGATTATACCAGAATATATTAGAATGCCACCTGCTTGATGTGTTGTCAACCTTTTTCCATGTGTGAGAACAAGAACTCTTCCAAACTATTTGGCATATCATGAACTATGGTATTTCTGATCACTTGATAACAAAAAGTTTGGAGTTCGAATATATGTTTCTTCTCCTTGTTGAATGTTGACACCTGTTACATGATCCTTGAAGGAGTTTTCTTTTTCAAAACTTTTCCCTCGGTCTTTCAAAATTGGTTGAGAGTTTGAATTATGTAGCTACAACAGTTTTGTAGCATGCTACGAAACTGCTGTGCATTAGGCATTATCTTCAGCAGTTTCGTAGCGTGCTATGAAACTACTGTGTAATCACCAAAACATAGTCTAATATCCAAAATTTGCTTTCTTGAGCTTCTTTATATTCAAACATCCTTTTCAACTGCTCCAAAACTTTTCAAAACTGAGTGAAACTGTATGATTCCTCAGGAAAAATTATAACAAGGAAAAACCATCAAAATTTGGAACATAACCTTTTTTGCTGTGTGACTTCCTTAAGGAGATTTTTTCTGCTGAGCTAATTGCATTTTTAAGTCCTCAATTTGCTTCTTCATGACTCTGGTCCCAACTCTTAGCTTTGTATTGACCTTTCTGATAAATTGTGCCTCCTTTATTGCATGGATAGTCTAGCTGTGGAATTGAACATTAAAGTCGACCACCTCTGGTATTTGAAATGTTTTGTCCTCCCACCGAGCTTGCATTTGGTTAAAATAAGCTTCTTTAATTGCATGTTTTCTAGAGGCTTTCTTCAGTCTAGCAATTTCAAAGTTTTCCAATTCCAACTTTCTTTTCAACTCTTCAACGCTATCTTCTTCCTAAAGGGTAACTGATTTACCTTTATCTTTTCCTTCATGAGACTATGTCATCTCTTCTATTTCATCTGCTCCTGGCAGTATCTCCTGTATGTATTTGAAATTCCTCGTTATGGGTCTTCTTGGCCTAAAGACAAATTTATCAACTGGATCATCGAACTTGAGGTTTTTCGAGGGTCTATTTTTCTTAGCCTTGTCTTTTCCTGACTCTATCACATCTGCTTGAACCAGGGGAGACTCTTCAATATCAATTTCCTACAATATGTCGTTAAGACTTCCCTTTGAAACCGAGGTGTCTTCAGTCACCACTGCTTTGCCGTTTTCCCTAGCTAATTGGTTTCTTGTCATTCTTCTCTAGACTACTTCACCTGTGGGTGATTCAGGTGCACTTTCTCTAATTTGAATTTTCTCTTTCTGGGATTGTTGGGGTGTATCTTGGATTATCAGTGACTTGGTGGGTTCCCTTACCTGTTTCCTAGCCTTCACCTTTATAAACCTTCTAGATCTGGTTTCTGCCTGATGATCACTGGTTGCTGGCAAGTCTTTTGTTCTTTGAGGACTAAGACCAGTCTCGTTCTTGAAACCAAACATGAAGATGAACGTGGGCCAGTCTCTACCAACCTTCTGGAGTTCATGCAGAACAATCAACTTAACCAATCCATGGTGAAACAATGAAGTCTCACAAGCTTCTTTCCTTAATTGCACCTTATCACACATTTTGCTTAGGCTACGAAATAAGAAGAAAGGTAAATCAATAGATGTCTTCCCTGTGAAGTGCAATAGAAGTTTAAAATGATATGAATACACCTTATTATATCTCCCTTCATAGGTAAGGTACTTATGTATGCAGGTAAGCAAATTGGCATACGAATCCTTGACATAACTCCTAGGAACAGACTTGTTTAAATCGGAGTTAAAGAACTCACGCTTCAGAAATTATTTACATGGGTTCATATCGAATTTGAAATTCTTAAACCAAGTTTCTTGCCCTCTTGGGATCTCTGTAACTGTGGATATTATGTCTAGTGAGACCTGCAGTTCAAGCATACCAACCTTTGAATTCAGTCCTATGAAATTCAAGGCAAATTCCTTAGTAACTTGTGCATGACCTCCTTGGAGTTTCTTGCAAAAATTCCAGCACCCAACTTGCTTGAATGCATGCTCAACTTCTCCGTTCCTCAAGGTTATGTCTAAACCTTCAGGTTCAGTCCTTAAACACCTTCCTGACCTGTGATTCTTTCTCTCTACAGACCCCTCCATGAATCTCCAGCGGAATTATATGTTTGATGACCGGATCTGTTTCAATCTTTCATCTTTGCCTTGCTTGATAGCTGCCTCACTTGATAGATGCCTCGCTTGATATGTAATGCATTCAAATTGAATGTTTGTAGATTTTTCCCTTATGCAATGAACACAATCATGACTAAGACTGTGAATACCTGACTTTTCTTGGATCTTGCAATCCGAGTGTACCAGAGTACCTAGCGACTGTAATGATGGAGATAAGCAGTTGGACATGATATGTGGAGTGTATAAGCTAATAGTGGATGATGCAACCATAACTGAACTTGACAGATTTGAAAGTTGGGAAAGATTTACTGTAGATTGCATGAATCTCCGATTTCGTAGTGCAGTCAGTGCAAAATCTGGATTATGCGCTACGAAATCACCTAATGTTGCGCTCCGAAAACACCTAAAACTGAATTATGCGCTATGAAATCACCTAAAGAGCTTTGTAGCACATAATAACCTTTGAACAAAGTTGACACATGGATATTGTGTGAATTATGAGACCAGTGGTGAATGAGAATGCATAGTAGATTCGTAAGACTCAAACTCTAAGGCAAACAAAAGCTCAAACCAAGACTAGCACCGAATCTTTACCATCAAACTAATGTGAGAAGTTTGGGAATTAGAATTCTTAAGTGATAACACCACCAACCATGTCTGATCCTTGCACATGTGTTGTTTGTCCAAACCCATTACCAATGACTCCATTCATCTTCGGTTATTCCAATGCATGCTCACTGGAGAGCTACAAAATGGTATGTAGACCATCCCTCCACATCTCATTCCATTTTCGTGATGCTTTCTAAAGTGTTCCTCTCATATTTCTAGTTACCTCTTCGGTACGACACTGGTATGGAGTTATTAACCTCATTCGATTAGTCCTCTGCCACTCGCCTTTCCAACCATGTTCAAGAGCAGCATAGGAGGAGCACATGTCATGCCCCGCCCTTCAAAGACCATGTCTATCTAGATTGGTTTCTTAGGAGCCTTTTAGAACCCAGTGGAAAAGATGTCAAATCCCATTTTCCTCAGATCGAGGAAGAAGCTCTCCAAACTGCTTTGAGATATGACCTTATTTATGCGCAATCTGGTTATGTCTATACTATCATTCCAGACCTCCCTCGTCCTTGAAGTGTTAATGCACCAGGGGAATCTCATGCTGTCGACGGTATCATTGGAACCCTTTCACACCCTTCGCCATATACTCAACAAAGTTATGGATATTTTCAGGGGGCAACAGTTCCTCTAACACTAATGCCCCTCCTACTAAAAACATGTTTTCTAGACCCCAACCTGCCTACAAAACTATTACTCCTCCTTATTCACAGCTGAGCAATCCAACCCCTCAAGCATCATCATCGTAGCCTCCCATGCATGCTCAACCCTAGCAACCACCACCCCCTCAAGGTCAAGTGTTTGCATAGAAGAGTGCAACCAATCCCAAAAATTTGAAGAAAAAGAATAAGGGGAAGGGTAACAAGGGTAACGAGGGTAATCAAGGTAACCAACCTAGTGAACCCCAGGGGAACCAACCTAACACCAACAACCAACAATAGGGTAGTCAGCCCAAGTAGAACAAGGCTATTTGTATAAACAAGCCTTGTGCATGTTGTGGTGTACATGGCCATTATACACATGAGTTTCCTCTCTTACCCCAGATGTGCCAAATGTGGGAAGCTCAAGAAACTTCTATAGGTCCACAATCACCTCAGAATCCTGTGCCATCTCAACCGAAAATTCTTACAAATCCTTTCCCTCAGTAAGGATTTGTAGTTTCTCAACCGCATCCCGATCAAGTAGCCCATCCCCCCCAATCTTCTGGTTCTGGTGACTACCAGATCCTTATGATGAATTCTGATGATGTTAACCCCTCTGATATCAACCTGTAAACTCGGTCGCATCAATATGACAAGCCATCGGCTTCATCCCCCACTGAGTCCAAAAACAAAGCATCTACTGAGCCTCTTATGATGCCAAATGGTCCATTACAGATCCCTCAACCTAAATTTGAGGCAATTCCCAAGATCCCAAAGGGACCATTATGCTGTAATGCGATATCTAACCAAGCTGCCCATACATACAATATAGTACATGACTTGGCACAATCACCTGCTACCATGTCGACACTGGAGGTACTCCATTCATGCCCATCTCAAAAGAAAACTCTACTAATTACTTTGGGTGTAGTAGATTGTTCTGATGATCATTTGATTGTCTTCCTAGGTGATACATCATAACATCCCCAATTTCCTTCATCTGTTGCTTTCCAGATACCAGTTCGAGTTTGTAATGCCATCATCTCCCGATGCATTATTGACAAAGGTGCATCCACCTGTGTGATGTACACAACTATTTGGAAACAACTTAAGTCACCTGAGTTGTCCCCCTCCACCATCACTTTGTGTACTTGGGACAGACACTCCTCCCAGCCCCTTGGCATGTACCACAACTGTCTAGTGACCCTTACAGGAAAGACTATCCATGTAGACATTGAGGTTATTGATGCCCCTTTGGATTATAACATTCTCTTAGGTCGTAGTAACACATATTCTATGTCAGCCATCACATCTACGTTGTTCCACAAGATGTGCTTCCCTCATGAAGGGAAGATCGTTATCATCAATTAGTTGACTTACCACGAGCCCACATTCGTGACCTCCCCCGAGTCCATTATCTCGTCGGTGTCAAATAAGAAGTATTCAACTCCTCTCACTAGTGTTTCACTCAGAGTATACAAAGATTCCTCATTGTTGCGTTCTTTCTCTCATCCTCCCCCTCACATCTTAGAGCCTAAATCTATGAATTTTTTCATGTTACAAGTGTCACAGGTTGCTCTCAAGCAGTTTGGTACATTCGATCAATAATAAACTCCTCAACAACCTGTTGTTACCATCCTAGCTGAGCCCTCTAGATCCACCCCTAGGACCTCCTCCGTTTGTGGGTGCCTCTCCTATGTTTCCACCAAGAATTGTTCCTCTAGGTCTCAACCATCCAAGAGCTATTTCGCCAAGACATTACCCTGCAAGCAGATACCTTTCTTATACCCCCCTCCATGAGTATTTTCTGTCCCTTTCATGGCTTCGTTGGTCCTTCCTAACTTGACTTTAGGGATCCCAGTATGGTACATCGACCCCCCTACAAGCATTCAACCTGGTCAACTAAGACCTTATCATGCTTTAACCCTAGTTCAATCGGTACCTACCGCCCCTGCCGCTGCTTCAGTTCCATTGCAACCTCAAGATGAACCCATTCCTGTTGTGAAAGCATCCAGACATGTGGGGGAAATCTAAGAGGAAAGATTCGAAGGACAAGGCTTCCCAAGCTCCTCCAGCCCCTAAACCCCCAAAGCAGTGACCTCCATGTGTTTTGTGTAAAGCTGTTGGGCACGCCACCAATAATTGTCTCGAGCTTCCTCAACTCAAACCTATGGTTCATGAAATGTTCCCTGAGTCAAATATCCCTAAAGTCCATGTTAACTTGCCAGTTCCACCCAAGAATCTCAAAACTTTTCGCACAAATAACCCTTGTGCCCTGTGTGATCATCATGGTCACTACTCCCATTGTTGCCCTCATCTCAATGAATTTCACGATTGCCTCGAAGTTCTTCACAAATATGAGGCCACTCGTAGTGGAACAATGACTCCTCTACCCATGGATTCTGGTACCCCTAGTCAATGAGAATAGGGGGACTCTGGTCCCACCTTCGTGATCCCTCCCTGTGTTGTCAAGATGACAAACCCCACATGCCATATCCTTTACCTATCGACATCCTTGAGTTCCTCGCAGACAAACCTTTCTAAGGTTTCTACATGCGCTTCTATCGAATCTCTTTCAACAAAATCCTAGGTCTCAACATTCGTAGATCCTCCATTTACTAGCTCATCATCTACCATTCAAGATGATGTGTATCTGAACCTTATTTCTTAGGTTGATGCACCAGGTAATGTTGCTGCATCATGTAGTTAGTATTCCTCCCATCTGTCTGTCTTCCAGATTGATAAGGACATCCTGGAAGCTATGTTTACCCCTGATTACCCTTGCACTTAGGCAAGGGGGCATAGTTTTTGGAGGATTCTAAAGGTCATCTCCTTCCTAATTCGCCTAATGCACTCTAACTCAAGAATTTTCTCGCATAGCATATCCCTTTGATTTGCATGTCTTTATTTCTACCATGAGGTTAGATAGATTGCATCATATTAGTTGTTGGCTTTTGCATCTTTCAAATGGATTCATCATCCACACCATATATCGGTCATGCCGATGGTGCGAGTCGCTTCTCCTAGAATCTAGCCTTGGTAGCCTAGGCCATTTTTATCCCCTTACATACATTAGTTCTTTTGAATGGCATGTGCATTGGATCTGCCACCAATAATCATGCTGAATATGATGCAGTGATAATTTTGTTAGTTGATCCCCTTTCTCATTGCATCCTTCATATTCGTGTTCATTTAGATTCCTTGCTACTTGTCATGCAATTGAATGGTGTGTGTCATGTGCATAACCAAGTCCTATTTAGAAAATATCTATGAGTTAAGCTGCTAGTACGTGAATTTGGAACCATTACGTTCAGTCACGTTCCTAGAGCCCAAAATAACTATGTACATACCATTGAAAATAACATTCTAGATTGGCATTTATCACATGTATACCACAGAAGACAACCATAAACAAAACAAATGGCGAACCGTCATCGCCATATAAAATACATAACCATATTATGTACCATATAAGTGTTTGGAGCCCCATAGCTCTAAATACATTAGACATGCACATAGCATGTGACAAAAATCAAAACCAAAGGGACCCACATGTCCCCACATCTAGTCACTATTCTGAGGATCCCGTATCAAAGGCTCTGGCACTTCACCTGCAAGTAGATCGTGTATTTCCTAACCAGCCATCACCACACGCTGCATGATACCTTGCCACTCTAAGGGAAGTTCGATACACTAATCTATGTATCGATCCTCTAGCTCATGCCATCTGCGCTCTGAAACTCCAGTCAAGAGTACATCAAACCTACGATGTAGACCAGCGAGTAGCGGCTTGGCCCGCATGTCATGCCAGTTTTGCGGTGCTATGTCTACATACCATATATTTTACACTCAGTACCATATACATGTGATAAAGATATAAAATTCACCACAAAATAGCAACTTAACACTTACCATTTGGTCCCCATTCTCATCCAGGTGGAAGTGGCAAGTTAGGATCTCCCTAGTAGTTCATTCCGCTATAAGGGTTATTGTCAATGTAAAGGAGAATTTGATGACAATGTAGGAAAAACCTAGGTCGAAACACCCGTTTGACTCCCCCTCCTCCTCCTCTCCATAGTAGCTACCCCCCGTAGTGCATCCTAGGCTCCTGCGGGCCCCCATCTTGAATCTGTACATGAGGACGGATAGTGGGTATCTTCTCAAAGAAGAATGCACACATTATTGTATCAAAAGCACAATCATGGTTCAGCTGCCTCCTGTAAAGACTTAACTATCATTTCACCGAAGACAACATCATTTGGGCCCACCCATAGTAGGTCCTGGCCAAAACACTCTCAACCAGCATCATCTTCCCACTAGTAATGTGGTGGAACACCTGACTTCCCAAGACCCATAGCACAACCGCGACAACAACCTGTGTCTCTAGCCACTCTAGATCGTCAATCAGGATAGTCATGCCCTTGACATGTACATCCCGTGGACAATGGTGCTCCACAAACTTAGTAATATTCCTCCCATGAGGCAACACCAGATGAATATCCCCCACCACTCTGAGGGGAGGCAGTCCAGTTAAGAAATAAATATCCTGTAATGTGAGCTCAATCTTGTGCCCCTACACGACAAAGATCTTCTTGTCTAGATTCCAATAGTTCATAATTCTCGATAGCAAGGGCTCACCTGCCCTCATTAGTGGGTTCTCTACCAACTTGAGAACCCCATAACAAGCCAATGCCCCTTGAACCCCCTGATCCCTCTGGATCTCAAATCAAAGAGTATCCAAGTCTCATTAATGCTAGTTTATTTTCAACTCCACCATGCCTGCAAAACACCACATGTCTTGTCAGTTCAAAGAAGAAAACACTGGTCTACACTAATCAACCTAAAGCTCCACCAGGCTAGTAGACCACCATCTTTTTAGCCCCAAATCATGGTTTTCTACTCGGAAAGTGCAAGCTTGCAGGTTTCTAGCTATTTCCTACAAGCCAAATCGCACTTATGAGCCCAAAAAGTGCTATGTGACCGTGAAGAAGAGCAAGGGTCTCCTAGGGAGCTGCCCGATGCCAAAAATTAGGAAATAAATCACTGAAACTAAAGAGATTAGTAGGGAAACCTACCTGAAAGTCACAGATCCTAATTCTGATGGTCGGTTTGTCTGCTATGATCTCCACAATATTTAGGGCCTTTTCATCCCATCCAAATTCACCACAGCTCACTTAGCAAATGAATTCAAATTGGAGGGAAAATGCCCTTTCATAGAAAAATCCCCAATTTTTATGTCACCCATTGCAACCAAATCGTAGCTCAGTTTGATGAACCATCAGCACCTTTGGAAATATCTCATTGAGATCTATAATGGGTCTTCCCCAGTTTTTGATGATTTGACAATTCACCAAGAAGTCATTTTTCCATGAAGGGTCACTTTGTTGCCTCTCAAAATCGAATTTCTTCATAAAGGGACACTTGTAATTTGAGGATCATTTCCTCTTAATTCTTTTCATACCATGTGTTGATATTCATCATGAGTAACCATCATTTGATCATGTTTTGATGGTCCCCACTGGGCCTAGTCTGTGTGGCAGTGTCATCAAGTCACCCTTGTTCAAAGCATTTAGGATGAGTCACCCTTGCATCCATTGAGTCTGTTTCATGTCCCATTATATGGTGTCATAGTATTCCATCCATCTTTGCATACCGTTAATCTTGTGTTTCTCATTTTGGCCTCCAGTCATATTGTCTCCATCCCCTTTGGAGTTGAGTCAGTCGTTGCTAGGTTAACCATGCACTTTATGCTCTGACAAGGGAAGTCGTATATTCGTCCCTCAGTCCCACTTACCCCATTATCCCTGGTCTCAATCCATCAGTCACATTACTATTTTCCCTCATGCCTTATTTGAGGATCCTCATCGACTCACCTATCGTGAGCCCTATTATGTCAACATCGGCTCATTTATTCTAGAAGAATTGCCTAGAGAGTGGTGTATCTTGGTTCGAGCTTCCATTCTTGTTCGATGCCTCGGATTAAGCAGAGAGACTCATTACTTCCCTTTGACTTGGTTGTTTCATGTTTGTGATTCATACATTTGATGGTCCAATGATGCAACATATTGTACCAGTGATTCTCGAGTGTGTGTGAGATGTTTCAGACCTCATGAGGGGGTGGCCCTTTAGGTAGCCCCCCACACGCCAAGATGCATTCCTACTATGCTACAACCGTACATGTAGTTCTTTATATTTGATGGGTTAAGTTCCCACTAATCCTAGTGTTCATAACATGCGTGTCTCCTTCAGATGATCCATTCAGTTTCACAAAGCCCTTCCCTGTTCAGTAGGGCTTCTCTGGTTGTTCTACCCTCCCTCCCAGATACTTTTTGAGGGAAGGTTCATTATATAAGATGTACTTAGATATTATTGTATTCAGTCCTGGCTCATGTTTTTTCGAGGTGCATTATGTATATGGGATACATTGTATTATTTTCTGGCTCTGTTATGCTAGCATGTCATGTAACATTCAACGTGCACTTCATTGCTCAGTTTTATGTTTATGGGCACACCATTATTTTTTTACTAAGTTATCTCGACGGGTGTGGGTATGCCTCCCCTGCTTCATTGAGGTACGGTACCACAACATAAAAGGAGACTTGCATTAATCTTGCCCCCTCTGTCCCTATCCTCTTTTGCTTCAGCTTTATTTCTCTCTCTCTCTCTCTCTCTCTCTCTCTCTCTGACTCCCCCGTGTTGTCTAGTGATTGTGTCTTTAAAACATACTTTGGTCATACGTTTTGCTCCTAACACTTATACGTTGGGGGGCAATCTGTTATCACCAAAAAATTGATCATCTAGCGTAATTTACTAGATGGATCGAAGTACACCATGTAAATCCAATTTTACCATAGTAAAATTGCTTTGACTGTGAGAAATTACTTAATAAACCCTTTGTTAAGTAATTTATAATAAAACCCATGAAGAATAATTAAATAAATCACTATTTATTTAATTCTCTTCTAGGAATAATTAATTAAACTAGTTTTCAATTATTATTCCTTGTCATATTTGACCCAATCATGAAAAATTAAACAGATAAATCATTAATTATCTTATTTTTATCTAAGAATAATTAATTAATAAATCATTATTTGTTTATTATTCCTTAACTAATTCCTTGAGATGATAAATAAATCATTTATTTATTTGTTATTTCTAAATAAAAGTTTAAATACTTTTTCCCTCCTAACCAAATATAATAAAATATTCCTAGTGGTTATTCCAAGAATGGAGTTAATAATATTTTATTATTTCTCATTATTTGAGGATAACTTAATATTCTGTTATAAATAGAAGGGTTTTTCATTCCTTATTCACTTTTGATTATTTTCATTGTTGCACTCATTGTTGTAACTCTGATTATTTTCATTGTCGCACACCATATTTTTGTTGGCTTTACACATTATAGAGGAGAGAGACTCTACACATGTTGAAGACATTTGAGGATAGCCAAGAACCCATCCCATAGAGGGGGGCTGGTAACATCTATTTGTTCCCTTCACATGTTTTATAATAAAAACTGTTCTTTGTAAATTTGGTTTCCATTGGATGATTGGAATTATTACTATTTATTTTTGTTGTTTAACTATGATTGTGGCATAGATCAGAATTTTGGCAGGTTTTGTTTCTATCAATTGCTGCAGATCTACAATGTTTAGAGGCCATTTATATTGTTGAGATTGTTTCTCATCCACAATATTAAATGGGTTTTTTTCGTACATTTTGAGAATAAAACACTACAACACTCCTCCTCAATCCTGCACTCGGTCCCAACTCAATCGGGGTGTTGCATGAAGAACAAGATATATTAGGATATTCTAGGATTGATGTCATCTTGTCATGAGTGAATTCCATTTGTAGGTGTTGTTATCTTGACATGAAAAGATGATTCTCAAGGAGGATGCCAAGGAGATCATATGAGAGGACACTTGTGAAGTTGAAACCACAAAGAGATCATCAAGCAAGGAAATGAAGGAACACTAAACCATGGAAAAAGAAGGAAGATTAGGATCACATGGAAAAATTGACATAATCCCAGCCTCTTGGAGGATGAATATGAAGTATGTGTAATATCTATCACTAAGATATAAAGATCTTAGCAGGAAGAGAATCTTGGCATAGTAACTCTACATGAAGTTCCATGTCATCATGCCAGGTCATGGCTTATCCAAGTGTCACCTCAAGAGTCATATGTGTCATTGTATTTTGCCACATCATTTGTCGATGTAATTGCATAATTTAAAAAAAAAAAGTGAGAAATGTAATCATGTGTGGAAGCTCAAGGGTCACACATAGAATGTGAAGAGTCATGTAGTAACTCAAGGGTCTCATAGGAACTCTAAAAGTCACATGGAAGCTCAGGAGTCATGAGGGAAGCTCAAGAGTCATAAGGGAGGTGGATAGTCACCTCATTTTGTATATATACACCCTCATAGCTCAAGCAAAGGAATTTTCACCTAGGCTTCTCAGTTAGGTATAGGAGACAAGATTAGTCTTTTGAGAAGCAAGTAGTTGCTTAATGTTCCACTATTGGAACTAGTATTGTATCATTGTAATGGTTTATCTTGGGAATTTCACTTTATAATTTGAAGCTCTTGGAGTCGATGCAATAGCCCTGGTAAAAAGTCCATGTAATAAATTTAATAAAGGAAAAATAATAACCATGGTCATGGGGCACGTATTCCAAGATGAATGTTGGGAAAAACATAAGTGATGAGGATCACTTGTGATTAATTAATGGATATGGAAATTGGGAAAGAAAATGGAAAAGGCTTTGAAAAAGCAAAGTGGCATTAATTGGCATTTTATTTATGAAAATAATCGAAATTAGGAGAAAAGGAGGGTGAAAGGTCATAGGTTTCATGTGAGGAGGAAAATGAAGGAAAATAATGGAAAATTGAAGAAATTAGAGGCCTCATTAATAAAACGGCTTATGAGGATCAATGTGTGGCTTTTGTCAGTTGAGATTTTTGTTGGTTTTAGCTTGGATCTCTCTATTCTACTCTCTCCCTCTCACACATATTCTTGTACACTTAGAGTTTTCTTGGAGCACTCTTGGAGGAGTGTGGAATACTTGGGATTTGGAGAAAGAAGGAAAAAAAAGAGAAGGAAAGTGAAAGAGGACATCACGATCAGCAGTTATAGTAAGTCTCTCTTGCAGGTACCAAGTTGCATGTATTATTTCCTTGCTAGTTTTGGCATGCATGACACATGCATGTGGTTTCTTGGTTATGATTTGTCATTCGCATGTAGGATTTCCTAGATTGACAGTGGCTTTTCCTAGCCTTGCCATTTCTTGGATAGCCATGGTGTTGTGGGTATATTTCCTTTTGTTTTATGGTTGGTTCTCATGTTCCTTATGGTTGTGGGTTGAGTTACTAGTTCCTGGAAGCCTTGGTTGGACAAACACTCTGGAAGCCCTGTAACAATTTGGGTTGAGTTACTAGTCCTGGAAGCGTTGGTTTGAAAAATTCTCTGGAAGCCTTTGGTGGGTTGAAGTAATAGTCCTAGAAGCCCTGGTTGGACAAATGCTATGGAATCCCAACATCAGTTGTGGGTTGAGTTACTAGTCCTGCAAGCCTTGGTTGGAACAAATTCTCTCGAGACCTAAACAACTTGGGTAGAGACCAATTAGGTGATGGTTAGTGAGTTTTGACCATGAAGTGGAAGCACTAGTTGAGGGTTGAGGTGGTTTGGCCTCTTGAAGCCCTGATTTGGTTTTGTTTGAGTTGTTTCATGAGATCCCTTATTCATGCTTGGAATATGGCATCGGGGTGATTGACTTAAAGAAATATTTGGTTCATCCAATCTATGGTTGGGTAGTATGTGGAAGTCCCATACCTGGTTTCATTTTTCATATGTTAATAAGAGTTTCTTTCCTCTTGTATTTTATGGGTAAATATACTTTTTCATATGTGGTGTTTATGGTTGTTATATCCTCAAGTTATTTATGTTGGTTATATGTTGGTTATGAGTATGCTTTATGACAGACTTGATGTATGGCTCTCATCATGTTTTGATTTACAAATGAATGAAAAATGTTATATGACCTAATAGATGGTAATGCGGCTATTGTGATAATGCATCAATGCTTCCTTATGATTCTCAAATAAGTATGAGACCCTTATGCTCAGATATGTTGTTATAACCTGTAGAATGTATATTTGTGGCATGTTTGATGAAATGTCTATCATGGCTAGTAGGGGTCTAGTCAATTCATTGATCAAGTGTTTACATTAATACCTTTGTTTCGATTTTATTTATCATTTCTGAATTTTTCATGAAGTTATGGGAAGTGGCCTAAGTCTTCGCCCTGAAAACGTGGCACAAAATATGGGGTCATTGGCTCAGAACTAGCTAAAAAGGTCCATAGTCGCCAACATGACCTTATTGTCAAAGTGACTGGAAGGCCTCAGTCGCATGCATGGCTTGTCATGGGAGCAGTTGGGCACCCAGGTCAGTGAAATGTCAATTTGTCTCAGGGGTTGATCACTTGGAAATTTTGGTTAGCTCCTAGAGGTTTTGTAGCATGTGTGGAATATCATTGTGGTTTTATTTGGCTGATTCATCTTCCTTAATTGTACATTGGGAGTTTAATCACATCATAGTAGCCTCTCATCACATGTTTACTCCAGTGTACCGATTAACTTGGGTAAATGTGGGAGGAGGGTAATTTCAGAGTCGTATCAGATCATGGTTCACCCCTTGGACTAGATGGGCAGTGTGTTGGTCATGCACTCATGTCGATTGCATATGTGTTCCTTATGCTTTTGGTCTATGTATTTGTGTATGCATGGTGTTGATCATGGTTGTTGTTGTGTTGTTATGTGAAAACTTGAGGGTGTTTATTGTTGGATGTGGTCATCATGAGTGTATGTCGGTTGTGAATTGGTCATGCATGTCAGTGCTTATATATTGTTGTTCATACATTGACATGGTTATAGTTGTCATGCATGAGGTCATGGTATGTGGTTGGTATGGTCATGCATTGATGACTGGGTAATGGTTTAGATGATGATTAAATGGTGATATGATTATGTTTATACATGTATTATGCTAACCTGGTTGGTCTTCCAGATGAGATATCCTCCCCTAAACTAAAACAAGGTACATTGGTTTGTTTATTATTTGGTTTAACTGACATGATATACCATGCAGGAAGAGAAGATAAAAGATGACTAGCAAGATGGTAGACTACAACTCACGAGATTCTCCCTATAGATCAGATGAGCAACGTAGTGAGGCATATTCTCCTGACATAACAGACACTCTAAGAAGTTTGAAGGAAAAAATATGGAGTTGCAAAGAAGATAATGATTGAATCATTCAATCACAAGAGATACTTACTAGGGCATAGAAGAAACAACCAGAAGTCAATGTGGTGATTCTTTAGACCTTGTTAGACTTGGAGAAATAAGAACCACTTAGATTCAGTCGTGGAAAGGAGGATAAGACTAATGGGGCATACCATAGCAGGTCACATGGTGGACATAGGTTGGATCGAGATGACATGGTCAGAGATGGAATATTCTTGGATACACATGATAAATGAGGTAGTGGACATGGCCTTTACTCTAGTTCTAGTTCAAACAAATATCATGGTCATCATTGTTATCATCCTTACAGGAGGAGTGATAGGGGATACATTCTGAATGATTTCAAGAAAGAAAAGCCACCTACATTTGATGGGGAAATGAAAAAGTCACAAGATGTAGAAGCAAGGTTTTTTTGGGATGAATAAGTTCTTCAAATTACATGAGTACTCAGAAAACATGAAGGCCATAATAGCTACATTTAGTATTAAAGGTAAAGCAGATATCTGGTGGGAAGATGTAAATAATTTCATAGGTATTCATGAAGAGTATTTGATGTAGGTTTTAACCCCGTACAAAAATTACCTGCATGCAAATTCTAAAAACATAAAATAAACAAAGGCGAGAGCAGAACACATAAAAAAATATACACAGAGATTTTCCCCTGGATCCCAAAACTGGGACTACCAAATTGATTTTTCATTATGTTCCTTTCAATGTTACAATACATATATATACATGTCGAAGCATCCATAAACCCCAATCCATTAACCCTGAATTAGTAAATAACCATAGTTCCCTTTACTGGATCTACAACATACCATTGACCAAAAACCATCGCGACCAAAACCATGTGTGCAAACCATGTACAAAACCATAGGTAGGACCTCCCACCGAATATAGTGTCAAAAAAAAAATTCGTGGAAAGAATATAACACAACCCAACAATCTCCCACTTGTTGTTTCCTTTCCACAGGGGACCATAGGAGATCTTAGTCATTGATCTAGCCTTGCAATGCCCATTGTTTCTCTGCACCAAGAGAAATTTTCAGAGATCACAGACTTTGTCAATGCATCTGCAGTATTCTTCAAAGTGTCCACCTTTACCAGCAACACCTTTTTGTCTTCTACCATATCCCTCACAAAGTGATGCTAAACATAAATGTGCTTTGTCTTTAAATGATAAGCAGGGTTATTTTCTAAGAAAATTTCACTTTGGATGTCACAGTCTATCCTTATAGCTCACTGTACTAACCCCATACTTGAACACAATATCTACAACCAAACTGCTTCCTTGCTTGCATGAGTGGCTGCCAGGTATTTTGCCTCTGTAGTTGATAGTGCTACTATAGATTGTCTCTTACTCATCCAATTGACTGCACCTCCAAATAGGTTAAACACATACCCACTTGTAGATCTTCTCTGATCTAGATCTCTAACCCAGTCTGCATCAACAAAGACACGGATATCCAAAACTCTATCCAATCCTGGTCTTCCTTGGTAGCACAAACCATAATCACTAGTGCCACGCAAATACCTGAAAACACGCTTCACTGCTACCCAATGCTCCTTCACTGGTTTTGAAATAAACTTGCTCAATACTCCCACTACATGTGCAATTTCTGGTCTAGTATAGACCATCACATACATCATACTACTGACTGCACTTGCATATGGAACATGGGACATGTCATTTTCCTCTTCTTGTGTCTTGGGACACTGTTCAACAGATAACTTTACACCTACAAGAATAGGAACCTTCACTAGTTCACTATCCTGCATATTAAACCTCTGCAGTATTGTCTTGACATACTTCCTTTGGTTTAACTGGAGCTTCCTCTTTGCCCAATCTCTCTTAATTTCCATGCCCAAAATATAGTTTCCAACAACAAGATATTTCATGTCTAATTTGGAGGGAAATTGGATCCAAATCCTAGCTAATTTCTTTGTCATTTCCAACTAGCAACATATCATCCACACACAAGACCAGATAAATAACACAATCACCAATTAATTTAAAATACAAACACTGATCTTCTTTGCTTCTGGAGAAGCCAATTTCCCGTATAAATGTATCAAATTTTTGATACTACATCCTTGGTGAGTGTTTTAACCCATACAGAGACCTTTTTAACTTGCATACCAGTTCTTTCTTACCCTTCACTGTAAAGCCTTTACGTTGCTTCATGTAGATCTCTTCTTCCAAATCCCCGTGAAGAAATTTTTTCTTCACATCCATCTATTCTACCTCAAAATAAAATAAGCTACAATAGATAAAAAATAATATAATAGAATCTATCTTGGCAACTGGAGAAAAAATATCACCAAAATCAATTCCCGGCACCTGAGAATAACCTTTTGCTATCAACCGAGCTTTGTATTTCTCCACATTTCCTTCTGCATCCTTCTTCTTCTTGAACACCCATTTGCTACCAATATGCTTCCTTCCAGTCGGCAAATCCACCAGATCCCAAGCCTCATTTTTGTGCAGAGATGCCATTTCATCAACCATGGCCTCTTTCTAAAGTTTTCCATCCTCTGAATTTACTACTTCCTTCACAGTTTTGGGATCATCATCAGTAATAGACAAAGAAAAATTTGAACAGAAGGTAGATGGACTATACCTTTTTGGTTTCCTTCTTTCTCGAACTGATCTTCTCACAATCGAAGTTCGTGGCTCTTTATCTTCTGATTCCTCTTTTGTTGTAGAGTCTGATTCTTCCTCCTTTAGCTCAAACGCTATCTCCTTAGATTCCTTTAATGGGACTTCATGTTTAATAACATCCTTCACCTCTCTAAACACCACATCTCAGCTCTACCCAACCTTCCTTGTTACTAGTTTCCAAAGATTATAGCATTTTAAAGCATCCTTATACCCAATAAAGATGCACTTTTCAAATTTACTATCCAACTTTGTTCTTTTCTCCTTTGGAACATGTACATATGCATCACATCTAAATAACCTCATATGTGAAAGAGAGGGTTTCTTACCAGTCCATACCTCTTGTGGAGTCTTATCCTCCAACGCTGATGAAGGTGCTCTGTTGACCAGATAACATGCAATCTCCACCGCCTTTGCCCAAAATTCCTGTCCTAACCCGGCACCACTGAGTATGCTTCTTGCCCTTTCCATCAACGTCTTGTTCATTCTTTTTGCAACTCGATTTTGATCAAGTGTGTATGGAGTAGTCTTCTCCCATGCTATACCACACTTCTTATAGAATTCGTCAAATTCCTTCTTGCAAAACTCTCCACCGTTATCTGTCCTCAACACCTTTATCTTCTTCTCTGTCTGGTTTTCCACTAGAGACTTGAATTATTTAAACCTAACAAAGACTTCTAATTTATTCTTGAGGAAATTTATCCATGTATTCCTTGAGAAGTCATCTATAAATGATACATAGTACACAAACTTACGCAGTGATGGAACCTTCACTGGTCCAAACACATCACTATGCATAAGTTCTAATATATGTTTTTCCCTCTTACCACAAGAGTGGAAACTCACCTGATTTTGCTTTCCATATACACATTTTTCATAGAAATCAAAATCTAGAGAGCTATTAGTCATACCTTCTACTATACCTTTACCATGAAGTATTCAAAGGCCCTTCTCTCCAATATGTTCGAGCCTTTGATGCCATAGTATGGTCTTTTCTCCAGAGACCACTATATTTTCTACTTCACTTTCAAGAACTAGAGAACTTTTGCACCCATCAATAACAGTGCTACCTTGTAGCTTATACGGATTTCCAATCCAAACTCTCTACATCTTGCAGGTATATTTCTAGAACACTGTTTTTACACCTGCATCATCCAACTTAGCTACAGAAATCACATTTCTGGCTAATGGAAGAATATGCAAAAGACCCGGAGGTGTTTTGATCCTTCCACCTTGAAACTTCAACTTGAATTTTCCGCAACCAAAGATTCTAGCCTTCTTGTCATCCCCTAAGAAGACATCACCACCATCATATTTCTCATACTCACAGAGCCAATATCTATGGGGAGGGAAGTGAAAGGATGCACCTGAGTCAATCCACCATGCCTCATGATCTACATGTGTAATTGAAGAAGAAGCCAAGTACACATACACACCTTCATATGAGGTGGTTTTTGCCTCTACAAAAGGAGCCTCATCAAACCCCTTTCCTTTATCAGGAGCTTTGGATTTATAGTCCCTTTTGTAGTGCCCTTCCTTTTTGTATTTCCAGCACACCTGTACAAGTTTTCCTAGAGATTTAGATCTCCCTCTAGTTTTAGATCTCCCACTCGAGGACTTATTTTGTTTCTATTCTAGGACCATCCTCATACAGAAAAGGCATCACCATTCTAGCTCTCCATATTTTCCGTCTCATCTCCTCCGTCAGCAAGGTTGAGACTATTTCATCAAACTGCAAGGCAGTTGCATTGCTACCTATTGCAACAACCAAACTATCCCACGAATCTAGTAGAGAACACAACAAACTGATTCACTTATCTTCATTTGAAATTTTAATATCAATAGATAATAACTAGCTTACCATAGTATTAAATGCATTTAGATTCTCTGTCACCGAGTCTCCATCTTTCATCCTGAGGCTATACAACTTTTTCTGTAGGAACAATTTATTAACCATAGACTTAGATTGGTACAAAGTCCCTAACTTTTCCCATAAATCCTTCATCGTAGCTTCCCCTAATACATTCATCAATACTAAATTTTAGACACATAATCGTATTGTTCTTTCTTCCTTCCGTTCCAACTTCTTCCATTCTTCATCGGACACTCTCGTTGGTTTAGTACCTGGATCTACCGTGATCCACTGATCTTTATCCACCAACAGATCCTCCATCTTGAGTTTCCACAACTCAAAACTCTGACCATTAAATTTCTCGATCTCTATATTTCCACTTCTCGGCATCTTCTTTGACCACCAAAATCAATTTTGCAGATCTCCCACTGAACAAGGTCTACCACAGGCCTGAGAAAAACCCCTTTAATTCCAAATGTAGGTTTTAATCCTGTATAGAAATTACCTGCATATGAATTCTAAAAACATAAAATAAAAAAGGCGATAGCATAACACATAAAACAAATATACACAGAGATTTTCCCCTGGATCCCAAATCTGCGACTACCAGATTGATTTTTCATTATGTTCATTTCAATGTTACAATACATATATATACATGTCGAATCATCCATAAACCCCAATCCATTAACCTTGGATTAGTACATAACCGTAGTTTTGTTGACCGGATCTACAAAATACCATGGACCGAAAACCATCGCGCCCAAAATCACATGCGCAAACCATTCACAAAACCATACGTAGGACCGCCTACCTAATATGGGGTCCAAAAAACAAATTTCCTTGGGTGCTGCCTCGAACCCCATTTCACCCCCCTCTAACCCCCCTATTTAACTACTAGGGCTAGTCGTGGAAAGAATATAAGACAACCCAACATTTGACTTGGTGTGAGTTCGAGAGACTATTCAAGAAGAAGTATTTATCAGAGAGTTACAATGATGACAGGGAAAAAGAATTTTATGAGTTGAAGATGGGATATATGACCTTTGAGGAGTATAATAGCAGATTGTTGGAGTTATTGAGGTATGTTCCTTATCTCAAGGAGGATAATTCCAATATTCAAAGATTCATCAGTGGGTTTTTGGTAGCATTCAAAGACAGGATTGAGTTTGATGAGTCTAGATCATTAGAGGAGGCCATCCAGAAGCTAAAGCATTATTTTGAGCAATCAAAGCACAACTCTGAGACTAATCTAGACTTGAAAGGTAATGCAAAGAATAAAGGAAAATATGAAAAGAAGCGAATAATCCCTCAAGATACAAGTGACAAAGGGAATGCAACCCCACATAAGAAATTCAATGCATGTAACAAAGGATAAGCATTTCGGTCTGAGGATCAAAACAAGGGTGATGGTTGGAATACCTTGTAGTGTTGAACTTGTTGAGGAGAGAATCGCAGGAGAGTTTCTCAACAAGATTAGGGTGGTAAACCGTAGATTTACAATGCTCAAGAAGTACAAATATTGGGAAATGTTGGACAAATTATTCCACGAATTTATGTAACATTGGAGAACAGGGAGGCAGATCACAATGCATCTATTATCGACATGGATGCAAGCTTTATTATCAAGTTGTTTATGTTTTTATTAACCCTGGATCTAATTATAGTTATGTTAATCCTGGCTTGTAAATAGGAGTCAAACTGTCTAAAGAATGATTATGAGATGTTTTACCAATTCTCTGATCACATCTAAACACATAATTCTTGATAGATACGTAGCAATAAGGAAATTTCTTGTGTAATCATTATTGTTCTATGAACATTTGGAGAATTAAACTATCCCAAGGGGAGGTCAAGCTTGACTTAGTTTCACACAATCTTGGTGATAGCATCCCGTAGGTGGATAGATTATTATTCCATCCAACATTGGGGTGGGACCCAACCAAGGCTCAACCTAATTAGGAAAGGAAAAAATATTTCTCTTATCCCTATTTAATGCAACTTGTAACCAAGGAAATTGCTAAGAAAAATGTAAGTATAATATTCTATACAAACAAAATGTTTCTTGTCAACCTACATTTTTCTATAATAAACGTTTTTGTTTTATAGTTTTTTAAAAGAACCTCTCTTAGCCCTTTTACCTCATTATCTATTCAATATTTCTAACAACTATCAAATGCTAGTATTCTATCTATGCACAACAAAGGTTGTCTAATGTGCGAGTTAAAGAAGGAAATATGCAAAACTACAACAGATTTGAAACATGCCCATTGTTCCAAAATCTGGGCTAAAACCAAAAGTTGAAACTATTAAAGGACTTGACATAAGAAAATATTTCATCTGAGACTCTTCTTTGACAGGTTCCTTGAAGCAAGCCCACATAAAAGAGTGCAATGGCACATAAAACAAGTCTCCAATGGACTGATATTTGTCAGTGATTCCTTCAATTTCTACATCTTACACTGAAAAGTATTTTACCTTGAGGTCCAGGGATGTCATAAATTATGTTGGTAAGCATCCTAAAGGGAAACCAAAAAGTTAAAATTGGTATTCTAGCCAATATGTGAAGTTGAAAAACAATTGTAACTTCTAAATTGAAAAGATCTAGCAATTTTTCTGAGAGATCTAAACAACAACATTAGCATACGATAAACAATCCTCTAAAACCATGTTAACATCCTTGGGCCAAGTTTCATATTTCTCGGCATTCTAACTGAGGTCAAGAAAGATGTCACAAAAAGAGCAGGAAAGAATAGTTGTGCATAATCACATCCTAATTCTTAGTTAATTTGAGTCCCCAGGGGGAAAGTTAGCTTAAGAAAGAAATTTATAAGGTTATATTTAGAAGCAAATTAAAATAGGCCAACCTATTTTGTTAGCAAGGCAGAGGTCAAAATCATTCCAAAATCAACCCCAATTTTAGTAGACAAATATTTCTACTATTTTATTAATCATTATTCCTCCCTCGGTCTTCTGCCTTCCTCAGTAAACACACTTTATAAGTACCCATGCACATTTCAAAACTACTTTTCATTGCTTCAGAAGATTACAAAAATCAGTTATAGATCCTCAACGATATTTTTATCCCACTGGAATGGTCAGTCCACAATATATTCCATACTCTTAGTTTACTGAGAGAATAATTTGGCAACATGTAATATTGTTGAATAGCCTCAAGGCTGAAAACTATGGCTTGCGAGTCAAGCTGACATTCTGTAGAGACAGTTCTCAACATCTTTTGATAATATCATGTATTTACATGTCATTATTTACTACTGTTAACTTTTACAGTTCACAAATTTTCATTTATTTATCCTTGGGTTTCACCAAGAGTATGTAGACTTCCTTCAGCAAACGAAATTTCCTAGTTGCATTTTGGAATTAATTTGTGTAGTTGTTTATTAACAAATGTATGCATTCACAATTATATTTGTGAGGTTTAAGGTTAGAAAAGCATGGTGACATCAAGGGATGAATGCCATGAAGTTAGGATGGTGTTCCTAATGTGGAAATAGGGTCACAGACAGTTTCTCACAGTCAATACCATGGATGTCTATTTTGTGAGGCTCAAGGAAACTGGAATAAAAAAATCAAGATGACATCAAGGGATGAATGCAACAAAGATAGGACAGCGTGCCTATTGTGTAAAATGGGCTACAAAATGCTAATGTTTTCAACACTCTTGTTATGAATTCTATTTTAGAAATGGGGATTTGCATCTCATAGTGGAATTACTTAAGTTAGGCCATGATATGTTTGAATTTTTAGTTGTTGATAGGTTAGAGCATAGTAAACTATGTCAGTGAGACAACCAAAATATGATCTCATTTAGATATTTAAAAGATCTGCCTCTAAGATGAGGGTGCCACATAAACTTAATTAGAAATAGTTACATTTCAAGAGATGAGCTACAACATTAAGACATCCTAAACACTAACTGAATACTTCCCGTGTGTTGCATTATAAAATATCATCAAAGAGTATAAAATTTCTGTGCTAACTGCAACAGGGACATGAGAATTGTTGTATAACTGAAATTTGGTGGGGATCTGCTTCCAGCATTTTCGCATAATAAAAAAATTTCACATAAAAATATTACTTAGCAAATTCACCTACCATACTACAATCTTTTATCTAATTGAACCTGATACAACCATCTCGTCAATATTGTAAATAAAGAAGAAAATCACACTCTATAGTTACAACTACATTTAAAAATGATCATAAGTATTTACATATCTTATACGAGGCTGGTAAAGAAAGGACCATTCATCTTTCAAGGGATGCTGAAGGTCAAAAGAGAACATCAATATTATAAAGTATATTTCAAAATGATACATGTTCAAATCCAAATTCACATATTCTTGTGTGAGACCTAACTCATTCTACACCCATCATATACCCATCCACCAACAAAATACTTATATGAAGGGAATTGTTCATGCATGTGATATTTAAAAATATGCATGGTGCAGTGGACAAAGGAGCCATTTGAATCGCTGATTCCCCTCAATAAATAATAACAACATTAAAGAATCAATAATCCATTAGGTTTAGAGTGGCCACAAGTATGACTACCAAGAAGAATGAGAATTTGATAATTGCACCCATCTACCAATGCTAGGAATACCCTTATGCACAATGAAGAAAAGATAATACCCCAGAAGAGCCAAGGCAACAGTTGCAGGAGTATTAACCGATATCTGATAATATCCCGACAAACCAAAAATGGGAGTAGTTAAATATACCAACTCAGTGATTATCAACTTGATGAGCCACTCATTCATTGAGAAATTGTGAGTGGTAAAATATGGTGTCAGAATGGTCACTGACAGCTAGTCCTTGTCAAGCAAGTTGTTTATCCAAAAATCTATGGTAAAGACATTGTCGTAACTCATAAATTTAGAATAGATGGATCTTATCTCTGGGCGATACACCATCTTGGAAGGATCCAAATATGGCCGAGAGAAAGACTTCAAGGTGGAGTATGTATCATATAAGAAACCCTTCTTGCAATTGTAGTCTTTGTTAGGATTACTCCCACCCACAAGGACATGACCATCAGGCATGAGATGGCAATTGGAACCACAGAGCCTGGGGATAGTAGGTGACCTGAGCACTTCAAATCTTTGGAAGGATTGGGGTAGGTCATCATGATGAGTCAAATTAGTATCAGTAGTCTGTAGGGTTTTATAAATAATAGGGTGAAGAACTGGGCCACGAGTGAGGCCATAGTAGGCAGTGCCTTTGGAAGCTCCATTGATAATATGGACATCTCCCATTGGAAAGAGCATCATGTCTCCCATGACTTTTGGCATTGGCATTGTCTCCATCATGCAATGGGTATTTGAATTGGTGGCTATGAATGTCGCTTCTCGTAGGCAGGAACTCATAATTGAAATGCTGCCACTTGCCAAAAATGATAATTCTTCCTCACATATCGCCTCTTGACCAGGAATCCTCTAGTTGACCAATCCCTCCAATCTCAAGAACCATTTTCGCACCATGGACTAAATATCTTGGCGCAAGTTCCTTGGTTGTAGCTACTTGTGTGGAGAAACAACCATTTAGTGGAAAATGTTACAGATGAGCACCATGTGCCTCTACCGATTGTGACAGGATGAATCTTGTTTTCTTTAATTATCTTGCATTCTTCTTGAAATTTTCTTTGTGATAGAGATATATTAGATAGACTCAGCTCCAACATAATTACCAGGGCCTCTCATTGGCCTCTCTCATTCTTCGGCTTGCACTCATGCATTCTTGTGCATATTTTTTATAATTTGTATTCTTGCCTGATTTTGTGGGTCAGTCCTAACAATCTAAGTGAAGATGGAATAGTAGCATTAAGAATTTCTGAAGTAAGTGAAAATGCAGAATTCTTAGTTGTTGCCTTAAGTACCAGTGGCAATTTTTTATGTATTTTTATTCAGAAGTACAACTGTATGTAATCCCAAAACTCATATTATGATTTCATTTTAATATTTTCACCTTTTACCATGCACAAGCAAACTTTGAACATTTAGTGTCTAATGGTTTAGATTTACATTGTTACATGGATCTATTTTTTAATTTAAATTTGAGTATTTTAGGTATTATTTTGTGGATTAGGTATTCAACCCAGTTTCTTGCCCAATTTCAGCTCACTTTGTGATTTTGGGAATCATAATTACAATACTATTTATCTTACTGGAGCCCTGTAAAATATGATAATTTAACAACATTCTAGACAAAGGGAGAGTAGGGTATAGTACTAAGTATAGTAAAAGTTTACAATTGAAGGAACCACAAAGAAATTAGAAGCATATAACAATCTGAAATCACAGGTGTCTGTCAACTCAAATGCTTTTCTTTCTAGGAATATGTCCTATCAGTGATCTAACATACCTTTTTCTACTTTCTTACATCACCATCTCCTTGTCATACGTCACCATCTCCTTGTCATAGATAGTTAAAATAAGACCATAAGAAACCATCACTTGCACAAAACAGTGGGGGTAGACATGATACTAAGTGACTAATATGGATGACTGAAGTGATCTTTCTCACTACATCTTTATTCAGAATCACCTTATGTTGGACAAGTAAGCTGGATATAACCATTTCCTGGCCCCAAGCACATGCTTTTTCTATGCAAAGTTGTTCATTTTTTCTTGTTTATTTTCCTTTTCCTTTTAACACCAACAAGGAGGATGACTAAACTTAAATATACAAGGATTTACAAAATCACTCCAGTTGTACTTGTAGGCAATACATATTCATCAGTCCTAAAATTTTATCTAAGACTGTTTGCCTTTGTATCAATGTGTATAAAAGCAATACGTCTATGCCATTAGTTAGAAATTTAACCAACAATTATGATCGTAAAGTTTAAATATATAGTCATCAGTCCCAAAATTTGATCTAAGACTATTTGCCATTGTATCAATGTGTATAAAAGCAGTAAGTCTATGCCATTAGCTGGAAATTTAAACAACAATTATGATCGTAAAGTTTAACCTAACTTATAGACTGAATTTGGGTAGCGATTAAGACAAAGCTTAGTTTCTCTAAACAAAAATGACTAAAACAAGACATCAATGCAACTCATGAAAACAACAAACATGTTGTTGATGATGCTTCAGAAATTCAACGTGCTACAAATTCCATGTCAGTGGAAGCTACAAATTCAAAGGTAGTGACATCTATAAATGTTGAAATGATGGATCAGGATGGGATTAGCTCCAAGGGTGTGCTCGATCCAAAATTTTATGTTATGTTAACATCTCTTAGAGATACTTTATTGAATTATGATTTTGCGAGTAGCATTTCTAGCATTATATAGGAAATTTGTTCCCTCTCTACTGTTGTAGAGTTGAGGGACGTGGTAATTGTTATCAAGCCTTGACAAGCAACTGATGAGGTCACATTGCAACTGGTTAGACCCTCATGAAAGACCAGGAAGGTTACGAGTTGTCAATTCAGATGCTTTCCTCTCTTATACTGCCAAAGCTTCTATCATTGAAAAGACCAACATCCTGCATTTTGGTAAATGATGTAATACAATTAGGTAAAGTGCATCAAAGGGAAATTGTGCTCCCAATGATACTGAACAAGGAAGGGTTAAATGTAATATTCTCTGAAGTCCTCAATAGAATTATTAAAGAATTCCTACATGCAGATCATGTGTCTTCTTTCTTCCAAAAATTTCCATTTGAAGATCACCAGCAAGGTTTTGTTGTATGTTTTCCCTATCATCAATGCCAAATATCCCAATACTTGGTATGGACTGAACCTTTTTTTACCTTCTTTCAGAATATCTTGAATCACCAGGTGTTCTTAATACAATAGGAAATTCACAATATAATTCTTTCTCTATAGGACGTTGCTGGAGAGCTTACTGAGTTCTTAAAATTTAGCAATTTCTTACCTCCCTCCTCAGATCTCACGAGGTTTTGCTTGGAACAGTGACAGAAATGACCAACACATTTATGATAAAGTCTATCTTGTCAAAGTTGGTTTGTCTTTGATCTATAGTCTACATGGTTACTTTCATAACATGTAGAATGTTTCTAACTAGGGTTTTATTCTAATATTCCATCTATGGTTTCATCTTTTCATGTCATCTTTGACAAGTTTTGTTCATATACATGGACATGTTTTCTATGCATTCCATTCCGGTCTCATGCAAATATTCTAAATTACAGTCTATCCCATGTATATATACTAAATTACAACCTTAGTCACCACACATTGAATTTTTTTCCCAAAAATATCAAAATTCACTGAATCTCAAGCATTAGAGAATTTAATGGAAAATTTAATAGCTATTTTACAATATAATGGAAACTTTCAAATTTCATGGCTAAGTCAACCATGAATTTACTGCTAAAAGAGTTTATTTAGAAAATTCATGAAAAACCTTATTAAGATTTTTCTTTTTCTTCTTAAATTTTTAAATAAAGAACTCAGATTTTTGACATGTATACGATATTCTAACATCTTTCAAGAAGATTATCTCTGCTAAAATTCATGGAAAATTTTATCAATTTTTTTCACTAGCAATTTGTTTTTAAAATCCATTTTTGCAAATTTGAACACCACATGAACTGGATCACTTATCTAGCTATTTGATAGCCATCATATTTTGAGACAATGCAGGACTTTTATTAAAACCATGTTACAACAAGAAGTTCAAATTTAATATAGTTATATCAAGTTCAATTCATTTTCCTCTAACACCAATATGATGCATGTTCACTGAGGAGGATACTCAAAGACTTTGTTTGTACAAATTAGTCCCCATGAAAATGACATGGGAGAAACTCTGTGCTCACTGAAATTTTCCAATAGAGTTCTAGGATTAGATCTTGATCCTACTCGGAGGCAGCAAGTTGTAAGATTTCACTGTAGCATGGTCCTTTCCTTTTCTTGATATTTTTTTGCATTTCAAAAATTTTCAAAGAAGCATTAATTAATGTTATATGGTATTTCTTTATGACGTTTCTATTGCAACATCTGATGCAATTGCTAGTTATAGTTATGTTAATCCTGACTTGGTGGATAAGTGTGGTTTGAATAAAGAAGTTCATGCAAAATCTTTGTTAGTGCAGTTGGCTATAGGTACAAAGAAGATAGTTCACCACTGGGTAGGAGCTTGTGAATTTGAGTTGAATGGTATGCCTACATCATCACATTTGAATGTAGTACGGTTGGGATCATGTAATATGTTGTTGGGTATGGACTAGTTGTATCTTCATAGAACCAAGGTGGATTGTTATGAAAAGGATATTAAGTACTTGGATGACAATGGGGAACAAAGAATCTTGTAGGGTAAGAAGAAGGCAACATCAATTAGAATGGTGACAATTATGTAGGTGAAGCACAGTCGCAGAAAAGGGTTTGTGTTATTTGTAGTGCGTATTTCGAGTGACAAAGGTAAGGAAGTTGAGGATGCGGGTGTCTTGAGTAGATATTAAGCTCTACAACAATTTGAGGATGTGTTTCCGGTAGATATTTTAGAGTTGTTGCCTCATAGGGAAGTAGAATTTTCTATTGAGTTGGTACCAGGGGTAGCACCAGCATCTAAGGCACCTTACAGGATGATCACACTAGAGTTGGTGGAGTTGAAGTTGAAATTGAAGGAAAGGATTAAAAATGTATACATTAGGCCAAGTGTGTCACCTTGGGGTGCACCAGTGTTGTTTGTGAAGAAGAAGGATAACACTCTCAGGTTATGCAGTGATTATAGGTAGTTGAACAAGGTGACCATCAAGAATAGGTATTCGTTGCTGAGGATTGATGACTTGTTTTATCAGTTGAAGGGAGAAATAGTGTTCTCGAAGATTGATCTAATATAATTTTACCATCAATTACACATCAAAGAAGAACGCCTCTACAAGAATGCCTTCTGGACCAAGTATGGGCATTATGAGTTTATTGTAGTTCCATTTGGTTTGACTAATGATCCAAATACCTTTATGTTATGGATGAGTAATGTGTTGTTTCCTTATCTGGACAAGCTTGTTATTATATTCATTGATGATATATTGGTATATTCTAAAAATGAGAAAGAACATTTTGAACACTTAGCAGCAATGTTGAGATTACTAGGAGAGCATCAGTTGTATGCCAAGCTTAGAAAATGAAATTTATTTTAGACAAAGGTACATTACTTGGGACATGTGGTTTCCAAGGAAAACATAGTAGTAGATCCAAATAAGATAAGGGCTATCATGGAGTGGGAAGCTCCTAGGAGTTTGGATGAGGTAAGATCATTCATGGGGTTAGTAGGTTATTATAGGAGGTTCATTAGGAACTTCTACATATTGTTTATCGTGTTACGTCGTTGCAAAGGAAAGTAATAAATTTGAATGGAAAGAGGAACATGCAGCCAAATTTGAGTATTTGAAGTAGTTGTTGACAAATTCTCTAGTTTTAAAGATTGCAGATCTAGAAAAATAGTTTGTTGTGTGTACATATGCTTGCAAGAGAGGACTTGGTGGAGTCCTTATGTAGGAAGGATAGGTAGTATTCTATGAGTCACAAAAAATGAAGGAGCAAGATTATAACTATTTGACACATGCTCTTGAGTTGGTAGTGATCATCCATGCATTGAATATGTGGAGACACTATCTTCTTGGTAGGAGGTTTGTATTCATGAGTACTCATGGTGGATTGAGGTATCTATTTGACCAACTGAATTTGAATGCAAGAAAGCGGGATGTTTGGCCATGATTAGTGAGTTTGTCTTTGAAATTAGGTACATTAAAAGTATAGAGAATAAGGTTTCATAAGCTCTTAGCAGGCAAATACAAGTAAATCACATAGCATCTATGATTTCTTATGGGAAAAATTTGCAGGATCGGATCTTGTAGGTTGGACAATAGGATGACAAGTATATGGAGCTTATGCACAATTTACAGCAAGGTACAGGTGGTCAAGATGTGGACTATCGTCTCACAAGAGATGGCTTGGTCATATTTAGGGACATGATTATTGTATAGGAAAATACTCTCTGCGGATAGAGACGATCTCTCTAGCCCAATGAGTGGGACTAGCAACCTACGTGACAATATACAAGACACTTTCCTACATTACAATCAAAATCAGAGAAGAGGAAGATGTCCTATCTTGTTCTGATGCTATAACATCCTCCTTTGTTGAAGACCTTGAATCACTTGCACCTTAGTCTCAGTCCTACTACTCATAGCATTTGAATTCCTTCACAAGAGATCAAAGACACAACAAAGCATACAAGTACAAATAGCATAATCGAATGTAACCTACTTAACAGATCAAGGGGCATTTTATATATGAATAGAATAAAGGAAGAAACATATAACCAAGCCTTGATATCAATAAGCTCTCCCTGAGTGAATGTCTAATTCCAAGCTCAAGCTCTCCAAGCACTCCTTCTCCAATCTAAATGAGTAGCATGTAGGCACAATCTCAGCATAAGGGTGCAAAACGTCAAAGACCAACCATTTGGGAATGGGAAAAGATGAATATATAGGTAGGGAAATGGAGTTAGGATCTCTCCAAAGATAGGATAAGGCCCTCATCTCAAGGAGGTAGCTCATAGGGATAAGACCAAAGGGCCAAGTTGAGAGTACTCAACCTCATCCACGCCGAACAACCTCTGACTCATCATTCTAGAAGCCTATAGATCATGAAGCTTCTTGTCCTCTTTGGGAAAAAATTCCTTTTTGGGATCATCGTAGGTATCTAAGCCAAAAGAACACTAGCATCATGAGGCTAGTATAATTCAACTAGCGACCAACATAGCTTCCCAGTGTCATGGTAGGGATGATGCTAAAATTAGGGTTTTAGAGCCCTTTTCTTCAGGGAAGGTTCAAGTCATTTTTCCACTAGTGTTTTAGGGATGATGTGAGCTGCATATCAGGATGGGTACACTACACGATGGTCATGTTTCAAGCACTTCGGGGTATGTCACAAGGAAGTGCGGGAGGTGTGACAAAATACTTTGCAACAGATGCCCCCTGAAGAATGAAGGCAAAACAAGAAGTGATGGATGAGATGATTTACGAGATTTCGGAAGGATGAGAACAAACACTATCAGGAGACCTACAAATCAAGGATGCATATACATATACATATATGATTTCAAAACATAAATCCATGGTATGGGCGTAGCAATCCAGATAGTAAGGACTATGAAAAAATTCCATGGTATGGGCGCAACCATCCGAATGAGAAGGATCATCTGTAAATATAAGATCCAAGACATGGGTGCAACCATACGATATGGAAAGATCATCATCAATGTAGAGTCCCACTTATGGTCACAACCATCTGTATAGAAGAAACATGTGTACAATCATGAACAATACATAACTCCACGCAGCTTGAGTCATAGCAAACAAAACTCAGGGCCTTGCACTCCATCCCAACCCAATCAAATTATGAATTCTAACATGAGAATGAATGTGTCAAAGTCGAACATCCTAGAAAACCACCTGATCATCGCCCAATGATATGGGCTGTTAATAGGCACGAGAGAAACCACTAGTAATGAAATTGGTTCTCAAGGTACGACAACACAATCTATGAATGTGAAAATGAAGTTGAAGTCGAACACTCGTGGAATCATTTGATCGAAGGCCAATGATGTAAACCTATCGTTGGATGTGAAGAACTTTCCATTAAGGCATGCAAGTTCTAAGGTACTGAAAGGGAGTCTCTAAGTCATCTTCTTAGATATTGAGCTAAATTTGATAGGAAGTGACCTATTGAAGGAGGGCCATAATGATTCCCCCAACATCAACACGAAACAAGGAATAAAGTGGAATGAAATGAATAGGATCCAAGACTGTAGTGAAGAGTCAGATAATGTATAGGTAATAGACTGCAGATAGGAATTCTCTTGAACATTGGCAACACAACTCCGGAATGTGGCAGCATTTGACTCAACATAAGACCAAGGGTCATGATGATGAAATGGAATAGTCAAATGAGAGGCAAAATGTATCACCCAAACCTAGAAAGAAGTGACTGAGAGAGGATATCCCAAACCTGACACGAGAAGCATATGAGTGTCGTGTTCAACAGTGACATGCTACCTATATAAAGGATGTTTCACTTTCATTTCCCCCCACTATTTCTACCGAGTACCCCAATTATTTTTAATCACAAGCTTGAAGGGGATAGCATATGCTTGTCATATAAGTTCATTCTTTGAATGAATCCATCCTAGTAAGTTTTACGAGTCTTAGGAAGGAGAAAATCAGTCTCATCATGGTGACAAGTCTTTTTCCATAAAATTTTAATGAGCCTAATGGAAGGATAACTCGTTATCTTTTTCACATTTAGAGAGTTTGAAAAAGAGACGAAAAAAAAAACTCCATCATGTCCCTTTTCGTAATTTTTCCCTCAAACCCAAAAGGTAGAAAACAATATTCGAGAGAACCTCTTGACCATGTCAACCACAGTGTACCTTTTTCGTAAATTCAAACTCACCCTGAAAAATGGGTAAACGTATACTGAAATGACGTCAATTCATTTAATTTGACGAGTTCAAAAGGAAAAGTACTCGACAATATTTTCATGTTTCGAGAGTCAGAAAAGAGATTAAATATGACTCCAGGGGGGTTCCTTTTTCATTTATTGTGGTTCGAAAAAGAGATAAAACAAAAACTCGTTGAATCAATAAAAAATGATCATTGTATCCACCAAAAAGTACCTGTAACTGCACAAAGATAACCACACATCACTGATATCGAGAAAAATAATAAAATATTGTGAAAAAAATGAGTTTAAAACTTATAAATAGACCAAAAGTAAAAACATTTTTAGCATTTCACTTGGAGTAAATTGGAGAGTGTATTTTACCCCATTTTCTTCAATTTTTTAGGTGAGCAGGGTGGGACATCTAGGGCATCATTTCATGAACCATCAACTGTAGGTAAGATATTTTCCTTTTCTCTTGCATTTTATTATGTTTTCATGCTTTTTCATTGGGTTTTTACTTTCTGTAAGGAAGGATTTCAAATTTTTATAATGGGGGCAATCATCATGGGTTTGCTCATTGGACTCGCAATGGTTGCCCCTGAGCCCAAAAGGCTCTTGCATTGGAATCATGGGTTTAATAAAAATAGATGTGATTGCCGCAGGGTAGAAAATTTGAAGAAACACTTCCCCTTAGAGCGAAATTTTTGAGTTTTTATCAATTGAAATACATTTAATCGATGTTTAATGGTTGTTTTGAAGGAGATTTTAACAACATGGTCATCGAATGGAAGGAGAGAGGCCATGAGGTAGAATATCACCAATCTGCCCAAGTTCTGGAATGCATGAATTCTTTGAGGAATTGTGGGCTACTAAAATTATTTCGAACCACATGACTTAAAGCCCAAAACAAGCTTCTACACTACCTGATCAGTTTATGGGATGTTGATCAGGAGATCTTCATTATCGGAGACCAAGAAATGAAGCTGGAAGTAGTAGACATCTACTTCATTATTGGATTGTCTAGAAGAGGTTAAAGGGTTCAACTCTTCAAATCTAGTCTTGTGGGTAAGAGTACCAGTGCCCTAATTAGGAGACATTTCCCACGTGTAGAAACAATAATGAGTAGGAAGGTGAAGATAATGATTGTCAACAATCTTCCCTTGACAATGATTTCACACACCGCAACTCGTATAGCTAGGTCACATGCCTTACACAATATTTCAAAATCTCAATTCTAGTATGTGGTAGATTTCCTTACTCCAATAGAATTCAACTGTTGTGATGGGATGTTGGCCAATATGAAGAGGAAACTAGCCAAAGGTAAGTCAGGAAACCTGAAGCAGTTTGGCTTTGGTTCGATCTTGGTCACTTTATTTTTGGAGCGAGTGCTAATTTTGGTATCAGTGGACAGAGATGCCATATCCTACTCCACAAGATCCAAGGTTTGTCAAATGGAGTGAACTCATGCCTCGTGGAGGAGGGGGCCAATAGATGCATTTACCTTTTTTAGTTGGTTGTGTTGCCAACTGATCGTTGTGGATGACTATGCCTATGTAGGCACATATTTCAAATGGGATCTAGATCTACCTCTACCACCGGGTGAACAATGGACTGATCCTAGTAAAACTTGTTTTTGGATTTTTCAAGTTTTATGAGTTTTTTTATTAAAGTGTATTTCAGATTTAAATTGTGATAAATGTGCAGATGTTGGACTAGAAAGGCCTCCTAGCATGTTGCCAATAGCACAAAAAGTAGCATGTCAAATAGAAGATACTCCATATGAGGAAGGAGCAGATCCCATGGTGGAGATGGAACGCAATATGGAAGTGATCACCCGAGGGATTCCAGAATATGTGACTATAGACGTCGTGCCACTGAGATACTAGAGGCATAAAGTAGGAGCGTCTGTGAGACTCCATCAGTTATGAGGTCAAATGATCAGAGAGATCTCATATTATCACGAGAATCATGTGGGTGAATAGCCTTTTCTATTTTGTTTTTGCACTGTTGTAGGCATTGAAAGCCACGTGTCTTGGAACACTTTATTTTTTGAGAATTTGATGGAAAATCTCTGACAAATGTGATATATATATATATGTGTGTGTTTGTGTGTGTGTGTGTGTATACACACACACACACACACACACACACACACACACACACATATATATATCGCATCTACTTATGTGTCCATGTACCATGATGATATGATAAGTTTTATAAATTACAAAAATGTCTATCAAGAACATAATTTGCTAATGCTTCTACTAATGTATTCAAATTACGTGGAATGTGTTTGTATGTGATAAAATCAAAATTTATTGCCATTAATCTAACATGTTGATACATATGCAGAATTTGTGGATTTCTTACTGAGTAATGATTATTCAAGTGTAACACAATGAGTTGTGAATCTAATTTAACAACTAAATTTCTAATGCCAAGAGCAACTACTCTAATAATAGTTCAATGATTGCATTGTATTTGATAATATTATTAGTTGTCCATCCTAGGAAAATACCTTGTAAATCGATCAACTCGCCATCGAGGGCAAAGAATGCCTAAGATGTGGAAGACAAGTTCCTTGTGCTATGATAAGCAACATCAGCAAAACCAACATAATTGTTTGACAACATCTCCAAACCGAGCGAAACACAAGTTAAGAATAAAAACATGTTTGCAAATCAAACAATCACACCAAAAAATCAAAAGAAGCACACCAATGAATTCACACACTAATGTACAAAAGTAATTACACGAAACTCACGCATAATAATTTTTAGATACAACCCGTTGCAGGGCTGTGACAATGCATTTCCTTCATAGTCAACTAGCTCATAGGAACCTTTTTCCAAGACACATTTTACAATATATGGCCCATGCCACATAGGTTCGAACTTCCTAGCTCCAAACTTATTGTTGTCTTAATCATACATAAGGACCAAGTCGCCTTCAGCAAAAATGTGTGGAGAAACAGTTTGATAAAAATGGGCTTTAACTCACTTTTTCTGGGCGTCGATCACCATCGCAACAATACGATGGGTCTCATCAAACCTTCGAGATAAAGTAACCACTCCTCTTCAAGTGAGGTATTAAGAAGTAGTTCGATAGCTAATTTCAATGAAGGGATTTCACATGCAATTGAGAGTGTTGCCTCTAAACCATAAACACCCTGGAATAGAGTGAAACCAGTGGTTGTCTTAGCTAAAGTCCGGTAAGATCAAAGAGTCGAGAATAGCATGAGATGTCAATCCTTTTTATGCTTCCCAATGGTTTTTTAAAGCATAGTAATCAAAACTTTGTTAATTCATTCAACTTGGCCATTAGCCTATGGATAATAAGGAGTTGAGATATCATGGTGAAGACCTAACTGAGCAATTAGGTCTGGCATCAGGTACTGATGAAAATGTGATCCATGGTCAATGATAATGGCTTGAGGGATGCCAAAATGGGCTATGACATGGTTGAAGAGGAAATGAGCAGAAATGATATCTTCATAATTATATGATCCAAGTGGCTCCAAAGAGACACCCAGGACTTGAGCCCATTTAGTGAAGTAGTAGACGGTGACGATGATATAACCATACCCCCCCGGACGAGTGAGGGTTACATGTCATGAAATCTATGCCCCATTTAGAAAACAGGCCGACGATAATGACTGGGTGTAAGGGTACTGGCAGGGCTCGCTACTTGTTGTTATAAATCTGACATTCATGGAGTTTCTAAATGGCCAGAATACAATCCTTGAAAATGGAAGATTAGAAATAACCAACGCGGAGAATCTTTTGAGAAGTGGCATAGACTGACATGTGACCACCACATGCCCAAGAGTGGCAATCATTCAAGACTCGTTCAGTCTCTTCAAGTGGTTTACACATGCAAAGAACAAAGTCAACACCGACTAGGTATAATGTATCACCAATAAGCTGATAAGGTTGAGATTGATGCCGAATGTAGTGTCGGTTAGATCGAGATGACTTAGATCAAAAGGATTGGGTCTGAAGATAAGCAATGATATCTCCATACCATGGGTAAAGAGTGATGATGAGAAACAAAGTTTCATCAAGGATCTCCTTAGAAAAATCAGTGGAAGTTTTACAGAAGGGTGGGCATAAATCAATTTGGAAAAAATGAGTGATTTCTTTGATTTGACGGCAGTAAACTCAAAATAAAACTCTTGTAGGATATACATCCATTTAGAGTATTTTCCCCCATTCACTTGACGAGTCAAAATATAAGTCATGGGGTCATAGTTAAAAATCACTATGGTCTTCCATAGAAGAACATAATGACAAAATCATTGAACAACATGTATTGTTGCTAAGGAAAGTTTCTCGACATGAGCATATCAAGTTTTAGTGTCAATGTGATTTCGACTTAAATAATAAAACATGTGTTCATTACCATCATCGTCATCCTATACCAATACCATAGAAATGGTGTTGTCGTTTGCAGCCAAGTAGAGGAAATAAGCGCGACGATAGTTGAGGGGATGCAATAAAGGAGCACTAATGAGCATGTTCTTTAGGGAATCAAAGGATTGTTGGGAAATTTCATCCCAATGGAAATCCCATTTTTGAGAAAGTGAGTAAATCCCTTGGTGAGTTCAACATAGTTAGGCATAAAGCGACGAAGAAAATTAGCATTTCCTTGCAAATTTTGAAATTGATGCAATGACGTAGGAGGGGGTAAATTTACAATAGCCTCAACTTTCAGAGGATCTATTCAGATACCTTTTTGGGACACAAAAAAACCCAAAAGCCAATCGGATTCTACACAGAAGAAACACTTATGTAGATTAAGATGAATATTATAGTGTAGACAACACAAAAATATGGCTTGAAGGTGGTCTAGATGGTCATGATGCTTAGCAGAATGAGTTGGTAAGTCATCTAGATAAGGTTGAATGATGTGTCTAATATCATGCAAATCATATGACATTGCTCTCTAAAAGGTAGCACCAGCAATTTTCAAGCCAAAAGGGAGCTTCTTATAGGAAAAAGTCCCCCATGGACAGATGAAGGTCATCTTGTGTTGATCAACATGCAATATATAGATCTAGTTATAACCAAAAAAGCATCCATAAAAGAAAAAATCTCACTCTCGGCACACTCATCGATTATTTGATCAATAAATGGAGTGGGATAGTTTTCTTTCGGGTAGGCATGATTTATGTTGCAGTAATCAACACAAACTCAAATCATGCCCTTCTTTTTATTAATAGGTACAATGTTAGAATCCCAATCCGTTAATGGGATAAGGTAGATAAAACCATCTTTTAAAATATTTTCAACTTCTTCCTTAATAGCAGCAACCTTCCTAGGATGCATGGGATAGAGCCGTTGATGAACTAGCTTTGAATTAGGATACATGGTTATTTCATGCACCACAATAGTTGGATCAATACTAGGAATTTCCTCATATGACCAAGTGAAGACATCATGAAATTCTTTGAAAAGAGCGATGTAAACCCTGATCTCATCAGGAGAACAAGAAATCCCTATGTGAATGTTCTCAACAATTCCAGGTTTAATGGAAATGTCGAGTGGCATGGTTGCAGTAATATTTCCCATATTACCTTCAGACAAGACTTTCTACACCAAAATAGGTGTTTGAAGTGGATGCATAAGGTTATGAGAAATGAAAGCTTCAAGACAGGAAGGAATCTCACTTAGGTTTGGAAAAAATGAGGAACGATGATGAATATCATTCCAAGGAGTTTCGTCAAGAGACATAACCTCAAAAATACTCTCATTGGTGGGGAATGTCTCATAATAAGGATCCAGGGAATGCTAAGAACCAAGCTAAGGAGATTGTGAATATGTATCTAGGTTCATACTGAGAACATCATGACTTTCTGAAGCATCCGCTGAAGGTGAGACAATTTCATGATAATCTTGTTCCAACGGACTTAGCGGCATGGAATCACCAAATGAACCAATCTAATTTGGGGAAGGAATAATCCATGGATCTATAGAAACAAAGATCATATTGATCAAGGTGACATGAGAAGGTGGGAGAGAAAAAGTTCCCATTAAAGCAGAATGTTTTAAAATACCTTGCCCCACACTCTCATATGGTATTTCGGTATTTCCCACATATGTGATGTTGTCGTTTCAGGCACTAGAAGAGAAAAAAGAAAATCAGTAGAACGTGACAATTTTTCCTTCATGAGGAAAACGGAGCACCCGGAACAAAGAGGAAACCACAAAAAACATGGCATGGGTCCAACTTTGCCCAAGTAGAAGGTTGTAATTTAGATTTGCATCTACAACTTCCACTTCTAGCTTAATAGTCTTCCCTTCCAAAGTGATGGGAAAACTTGTGAGAATACCATAATGATGGGAGCCTCTGCCATCAAAGACTTCCAAGGTATTCAGGGACTGGTTAAGGGGTGGAGATCCAATGGATTTCCAACATGAAACAAACATGATGCAGGCGGAAGCATCTTCATCAATGATAGTCTGATGGATCATCTTTCCTTGAATAATAACTTGAATTAGAAAAGAAATCTAATGAGGAATATGAGTAACATGGTTTCCGAGATCGAAGGTAATCAAACTAGAATCAACAAGATCAATGCCTCCAATAGTAGACAATAATGATTTCCCTTGCGTTGGAAATGTTTGGAGAGATTCCAAAGTAGAAATTGTCGAAGGCGCTTAAGCGAGATCTTCGACAATATTGTAATGTTGAGCAGCTCTAGTGTTTGGATTATAGGATGATTTCTGAAGCACACCTTTGGAAGGTGGTCAGACAATGGATTCATTATTAGGTCTCTCAATATGGAGAGGGCCAGAACTAAGTGGATTAGAAGTAGAAGGTACATCAATGGCTTCTTTCTCCACTGTCTTCTTTTGAATGGTTTGATAATCTTTCGATCGAGTAGTGACATAGATGCATTGAATTCATCATCATGAAAATTTGAGAACCAGATGAGGCAAAGGATTGCAGTTGGTCTACCGACTAAGTCTCCTGTGATGGAAATGGCTCTTTCAAAACAACTGGAATCCATTTCAATAAACGATTAACTTCAGCACATCAGGGGCAATCCTTGGTATAATGGTCTTCCTCACAAATGAGGCAAGGATATTTTGGCTTTCATTTGGAGACATCATCAGCAGATGACTTGGGAAGATCTTCGGGGTATTGAATTTTTCTTTGCCTTTACCCTTTTTATTACCTTTCAAGGCTTTATCTGTCATGGTAGACTGGATGGCATGGACCTCAGAGGTTTTGCTAGGATTTGACAGATTTTTTGAAGGATGATTATAACCAATATCTGAAACATGTTTTTTCTTCGAAGAAGCTTTGGTGGAAGTCTGAGACACTGATCCAATTATACCATCAACATGTGGTACATCAGGAGACTTTGAAGATGACAGATCTGAAGATGGTCTTGACTCTTGGAGCATCAGGGAATATTTCATATAGCATGCTAGATTGGGAATAGACTAAGTCAAAAAACTATGCACAGGCAATAGCTTGGTCCTTGGTAAGACATCCACTCATTGCTATAGCTTTAGCAATTTTTTTTACGAATGATTTGGTGAACCATTCAATTAAAAATTTATCAGGAATTTCAAATTTGATGAGACGACGTCGACGTCTCCATTCATGGATATGATCGGAAATATGAGTCGTAGTATGTTTCTTTAGAGAGGTAAGAAAATGAGTACTAGTTTCATACTGAACCAAAAAAAGGAAGTGGGTGAGGAAGGCCATAGCCAAAGAATTAAAGTCTGCATAAGTACCTTGAGGCAATCCAACATACCATTTTGTGGCAACACCTGTTAAGGTTCGCTAAAAGAGGCGGAGACCAATAGAATCGTCAACATAAGAGTTGGAAGAAGACCATAAGTGATATGTTATCACATGGGCTTGAGGGACCTCTTTACATTTTCCTTTGAACTTGGGAAAACCACTCAGAATGTTAGTAGGAACTAGAGGCCAGTAAGGTGAATGAAGAATGGGATCATTAGTAAGCCTCGAGACATCAGGAAGTTCCAAGGTAGGTAAAAATGGAAATTGTGGATTAAAAGGAATATAAGGCTTTTGAGGAGGCCCATCCTATGGGTTCTGACCTTGTTGGTAAGGGTTCTTCCCCTAAAGTAGAGGATTCTAACCATAGGGGGTTTGATTTTTCCCCCACTAAGGGATACCTTGACCATAAGGTGGATTCTATCTAAGTTAGGGTTGATACTGACTTGCCATAGGTTGTTGATAACCATAAGGATGATAAAAATTATGTGCGATATATGGATTATAAGGTTGTTGCACCTGTTGACGCTAGATATGAAGTGATTGGCCCTGTTGTTGCAGGGGTTGACCTTGTGTCTGCTAGGTTTGACCTTGTTGGTACAGAGGTTGAGCTTGTTGTTGCAAGGTTTGGCCTTGCTGCTGCAAAGGTTGGCATTGTGGATACAAGGGTTGATTAGGTTGTTGAAAAATCTATGTTTGTTATTGCAAAGGTTTTTTATACGACTGTAAAGGTTTCCCCTATTATTGCAAAGGTTTCCCTTGTTGCTGCAAAGGTTTCCCTTGCTACTGTAATGGTAGTTGGACATTTCCTTGAGAGATTCCCTATGGGTATTGGTAAGTTCCAAATGGGATTTGACCATATGCACCAGAATAGAAGATTGATGAGGTTGCACACGAGGACCTTCTTGTGGAATATAGGGTGGATTTTGTAGTACTTATGAACCATATGGAACACAAGACTGTTGGAGTGGTATCTGGGCTATGTAAGGTTGTTGATACTAGATATTACCTACCCCAAATGAACCAAAAACATTATGAATACCACCAGGATAAGATTGATTAACTCCAACCATGTGAACTTGTAATCCACTCACATGGGTTCCACCTGACACAAGAGGAATGTTTGGATTCTCCCCCCTTAGGCTGTGAATAAGGCGATGGTACATTTTGTCCACTTAAAAAAGGGACTGAGGAACTTACAGACACATGAACTAAAATAATTGGTTGTACTAGAATGGAAGGTTGAAATGATGGTAAAGGTTGCGAAGAAATCATCAATTGAATGGGAATTGACATAACAACAGTTTGTACAGGTATCTGAGAGGTCACATTAGGAATAAATGGACCAGAAGTAAGCATTTAATTTGACGACCTAATAGGATTTTGGTACAAAGAGGAAGCATTGGGATTTCCTTAAACTAATTGAGACAAGGTTGTATAACTTGGAAGCATAGGCCCACTAGTTTTAGGAAGTGTTTGAGACAGAACTCTTCCCTTAAAAGGAAAGCCTTCAGGAGGAAAGTCATATTCTTGCTCTTCACCAACATAATGAGTGTGAGTAGTGGAGACTTCTAGAGGACCTTGAGGAGAGGTTGGAATCTCACCTCCTGAGTCCATGGGTGGAAACAACTAGTGAGTAGGAAACTAAGATGTACGAGGAGATAACTCCAAAGGAACACTAGGTCGATCATATGTACTGTAAGGTCATTGAGGAGATATCACAAAAGTATCAAATAAAGGATTCGGAGGGTATAAGACAAACCTCTGTGGACTCTCAAGGGTTTATGGATCAGACTCCTAAGGTGACAAAGAATCTGAAGGTGGTGGACGAGAAGCAAGGGGTTGGATGCTCGGGACAATCCCAAGTTCAAATCCTTCAGCTTCAAGTGACTGTGGAGATTATGGATGAAATCCTTGTGACAACCCTTCAGTATTAAACAATGAAGGTGAATTCTGGGGTGAACTCAATGGTTCAACCACAATGAATTTCTCTCAATAGCATAAGAAGAAGAGATTATTCATTGAGGGCTAATTAAAAATAAAATTTACAAGGAATTTCTCAATATGCAGCGAAGAAGAAACTGCATGGGTTCAACATGTTATCGTTGGTAGTTAATTTTATGGCATGAAACAACAAATAAATCAAAATGGGTAATACTAGGCAAGAGGGTTTACCAAGTAACCATGAACCATTATGTACACCTTAGTTGAAAGCAAGGACTTGACATATGATGGTCGATCCCCCTGAATGTTGTGTTTGGTGTATCACATTTACATGGTGGATGACTTGGTTACCTATGGATAAAGGATAACAACCTATTAGGGTCTCCCAATATATACTTGACGGTACAAGGAGCACAAGTCTGTGTTAGCGTTGTCTAATGAAGAACCGGTTGATGAGAGCATCCCTATATACTTATCTTTTTTTTCCATGGAAAAATTCATAATTTCATTAGTGGAAGAAATTACATTTTGTAGATGCATATGCATATTCCGATATTTCTATTGACATAAGACAGACCGATGAAATATCAAAACCTACTACCAATGTCTCATCTGGGTATTAGCCCCAACAGAGTCAGGGACGAGTCAAAAAAATAAACCAAAACAGTGATGTAAATATTATCTTGGTCCATGCAGGGAGATAATACCAAAAATATGTGCAGTGCTAATCATAATGGCCGCATAACAGTTCATGAACAACAAAATAAATATATACAATATCTGAAAAAATTATCCAAATATTATATCATTATGTCCATAAAGGGTCTATGATAGTATTGGTAGCTAACTCCATCAATCTGTTCGTTGATCAGCCAGATGCCTTGCTCCCAGATCGTGCCTTCTTTGGAAAAATGGTCAGCCTCTGTGTTATGCTCCCTGTAGATGTGATTACATGAAAAGAAATCAAAATTGGAGATCAATCTTAATGCTTCATCTAGTATGTGTCTCAATGAAAATGACCAGCAATAGGAACACTTATTCAACTAGTCACAGACAATCTTAGAATCACCAAACAGTTGTAGAGCATGGTAGTTCTTCTCTGATGCAAAACGGATGATATAATAGGCTGCTGAAATTTTAGCAAAGTTATTTGTGCCCCCTCTCAAACCCATGGATAGCCAGTAAGAGTGCCTCTCAGATAGATGTAGGATAATCCCCCCCCACAACCTTCCACTTGTGCAGCTCCATCAAAATATGCCCAGAGACGGTTGGGATCAATTAGTTCTTGAGTGATGATGTAGGTTATAGCTATGGGGGGGTCATCAAGGATGAGGTCATAATCTGCTTTGATCAAGGCTACAATGATAGTCCACCTAGGAGGGGAATTTTGAAATATGAGTTGATTGCGGACATTCTAGACAGCCCATCAAAACAATAAGGGGAGATTCCTCAGTTTCAGGGGGGTGACGGAGGAATACCAATTGTTCCAGGCCTCATCCAGCGTGCCCGGGAACCAGATACAAATTGTTGGTATAGCAGATGATACAAGGTTCCATAAGTGGTGAATGACAGGGCAGTTCAAGAAAATGTGGGAAGTAGATTCACCCTCCTTATTGTAGAAATGACACCAGTGTGGGCCCAAGAAGGATCGCTTCATCAGGTTATTCCCCGTTTCTCAGAATGCACCACATTAATAGTATGGATCTAGGAGGCGCCTTGAGTTTCCAGAGGTGTTTCCACCACTTGTGAAGAATGGGGGGCTTTCGAGGATCCGCCAGCACAATGTATCCCTCCTTTGGAGTGTATCTCCCTGATTTCACCAGTGCCCAGATGATCCCGTCATCACCCCTAGTCAATCAGATATGAGCCTCTAGGAGGGCTTGTATATAGTTCCTCCAGTGCTACTGCCATGGTGGAGGGATGTTGAGTTGAAGTTCAGATTTCCAAGCCTATTGAAGAAAAGAGGTGTTGTTCTCATCAGCAATGTGTTCAAAGTGTGTGATTTGTTGCTCCCTTAGGTGCAATAAGAGATCTGGAGGTAATCTTTGCATATTCCTGCAGCCAATCCACGGGTCAATACCAATGCGAACCTTGTTCCCCGAATGTATCCTCCAGGTAATGCCTACACAGATGGGATCCAATGCTTTTAGGACAACCTTCCAAATAATTGAAATACCTGTGTAGAGCCTTGCCGGTCTTCTAATCCATTCTAGTACATGAGCAGCGGCGATATATTTCGAGTAGGCCACTCTTGTCCATAGACTATCTGAAGAAACCAACTGCCAGCCATGTTTAGCAGCCAGGGCTGAGGAAAATTCATCAAGCTTTTTGAGTCCCTAGCCGCACCATTTTTTTGGAAGTGTGAGAGCATCCCATTTAGCCCATGCAAATATTCTTTCTGGCTATTTTCCCCTCCATAAGAATCTATAACAAAGATTTTGTATCCTCGCCAGAATGCCCCTAGGAATCCAGGCAAGTGACATCCAATAGACCATGGTCGCTTCTAGAACACTCTTGATGAGTTTCAAACGGCCTGCTCGAGATAAAAATCTTAAGTACCATGTACTTAGCCTCTTTTCCATCTTAACAATTAGCCAAGTCTAGTTTGCAATGTTATATCCTATCGGTTTGAGCTTGTATCCCAAATATTTGAACCCCTACTCCAGAGCAATCAAAAGTAAAGTTAAATCTTTGGAGTGCATAATGAATTTTGTGCTGTGTGCAAGTCACAACCAGCAATTTATATTTTCCTTCATTGATGATCATATCAGTGGCCTTTTGAAATAAGGAAAATATGTCTCTAATCGATGTTATATCCCCCACACTTCCATTGATAAATATCAACACATCATCCACGAAAAGAAGATGTGTGAGCGTGCATTCATTTGTAATCTTAATACCAAAGAGTCTGCCCCTCCTATGCTCTTCCATTATTATCTGACCAAGTCCTTCCATTATCAAGAGGAAAAGCAAAGGGGAGAGAGGACACCCCTGTCGTAAGTGACGAGTCGACGAAAAGAATGGGGATGCACTCCCATTGACCAATACACTGAAAGGTATGTTAGTGATGCATCCCATAATCCATTTAATGAAAATAAAAGGGAAACCAAGGTGGGTAAGAAGCATTCTCAGATATAACCAATTCACCTGGTCAAACGCTTTAGATAAATCCACCTTCATTATCATACCTTTGCCTTTCTTGCTGTGTAGAGTGTGTAATACCTCTTGAGCCGTACCAATCACTTCATGAATTTATCTATCCTTCAGGAACGCAAATTGTTCAGGCAGGATATGCTTTGATAAGATGGGCTTCAATCTATTTGCAATCATTTTGGCAATAATCTTATACAAACCATTACAAAGCGAAATGGGGTGGAATTCTTCAAAGGTGGATGGATTGTCAACCTTCGGGATCAGAGCAATGAATGTGGATGAAATGGCCGCTTCCAACTATCCTGAAACCCTTGACTCCTCCACAACTCTTAGGAGATATGGTCCAATCAACTCAAAAAAAGCCAAGTAAAATTTGATGGTCCATCCATCAGGTCTAGGGCTTTTATCCTTGCTGAACCACTTTAATGTGTCCTCCAGCTCCCCCAAAGTGACCACATGTATCAATTCCTCCTCCTCATCTTGTACCACATATCTTGGGAAGAGCTGAGCAACTTTGATAATTTCTACTAAGTTAATCTCCCTGGGGTCACTGTAGGCCTATTTAAAATGTGAGTTTGCTAGAGAGGCTAGCTGAGGGAAAGTATGTGCTATCCTTCCCTGTTCATCTTGCATTTTCCAAATAGTGTTGACAGCTTTCCTCCCATTTGCAAATTTATGAAAGAATTTAGTATTTGTATCCCCTTCCCGAATCCATATGGCCCTGCTTCACAATCTCTATTTGTCTTCCTTTTCTTTGAGGTTCTTACCATGGGCTAAGTAGAGGGATGTAATATAATTCTTGTGCTCCTTAGATCTGAATAGCCCTCCCTGCTCTTTTTCAAATACCTCCAGTTCATTCTCAATGATTGATCATCCTGAAGTATTTTTTGATGGGCCAATTTTTAAACATCTTCTTCAGCTCCGTTAAGTTGCTAATAAATCCGGCTGAAGATGTGCCTCTAACCCCTGGTGGGTTTGTTTTCCAAAATTCAGCGACCATGCTGATATATGATGCATCCTTAAGCCAGGTGGAATTGAACTTGAATGGACCCTTCAGCCTATCCCTTCCTCATCCTATTTCCATATAAATCAGCAAGTGATCAGAGAGCCCTCTATTCCCAACCCATTGTCTAATATTGAGGCCCATATCCATGACCTGTTCCTTGACTAGAAATCGATCCAACCTCCTAGAAAGGCCATTATCACCCACCCTATTATTCCTCCAAGTGGTCTGTAATTTTGCAACAGGGATGTCTATCAGGTGGTGAAGTTCCAATATGGATGAGAAATAGTCTGAGAGAGAGTTACTTTGTGCTCGCTGACCTCAAGATTTGGCATAGCCTATTGAAAAATTTAGATCCCCTCCAACAATCAGGGTTCCAGCTGAAAATTGTTCCAAATCAAGAAGGTGTTCCCAGAAAGCAGGGTGATTCAGGAAAGGTCCATAAATATTGACAACTCTGAAGGGGGTCCCCAACTCAGCAGAGTGTACATCAACCCCAATAAAACCCTGCCCTCCCCAACAGTTGATTTCTTTAATAGATCGAGTATTTATGCCCAAAGCAAGACCTCCTGATCGGCCATTGAAAATCTCCAACTCGGAAGATAAATTTCTAGGGTCTAAGCTATATCACAGGATTTTCCCAAGGTCTCCTGAAGGAATATGATATCCAAAGAGTCGACAGAGAGTAGCCAATGGAGTGCTAGTTTTTTGTCGGGTCTAGAAAGCCCTCTACAATTGTAGGATAAAATCTTCATGGAGGGGGTTCGGGTAGGGTTGTTCTTGCTCTAAGAACCCCAGTGATAGTAGCTTGCTTGCCCAAAGTAATGTCAACATCAGCTTGTGCTTGTGCAATTTTGAGTTCAGAAGGATGGCCTCGGGAGGTTTTGGTAAGGAGGGGGCGGTGGAGAATATCCAGTCCAACCTGGTCCATAGTTGAAAGCCTTGTTCGAGATCGGGTATTGCATTGAGGGACCAAGGCCTCTGACAATGTAGTCGAGGACTGCAGAGGGGGGGTTACAGAGCAGTGCAGTGGGAGTGAGGGCATAGGAGGTGAGTGGAGGGGTAATGGCACAAATACTAGTAACAGGGGACTCCAGAGGATATCAGTACCCAGACTCAATAACTGTTCAGATATTGAATTATGAATATCAGAAAAGCATTGTTTGGTGGGTAAGTGATAGGAATGCATACCTGAAGTATAGGAATCTCCCGAGGCCATCACTGCAGTGCCAAGAACAGGCGGAGGGGGATGGTGAGGCAGTCGACCACACTTCCTCAGAGTGTTCTGAGCCTGCTCCGCTGAACCCTGACCAGGGCTCGATAATGTGGCTGTACCCCCAGAGTGAGGAGTAGAAATCCTATGAAATTCCTCTGAGGCATGAGGCAATTCATCTCTAGCAAGGTCTCCATGAGACAAAGCATCCTAATCTGGTGGAGCCTGGGGAAAATTCCTCACCGTTTTCCTGCTATTCCACTTGTTCAGTGGGCGATCTTTGAAAAGGTGCCCCACCTTGTGGCAGCGTGCACATCTAAAAGGAACCCCCTCATAGTCCAACATTTGCCTCCGTATCGCATCCCTCTATTGTATATTGATATATTTTGGGAGCCCTCCCGAGAGGTCCATGTGTACTAAGATTCTGGCATAAGCCATTCTTCCTGTAGTGATATAAGATTCATCATGTGTAAGGTACGTTCCCATGGCATCCCCAATCTGTCTGAAAATCTGCTCAGTCTAGAAGTGTACGGGAAGACCTGAGAGACGTACCCAAACCGGTCTAGTCCCCACCTTTTCAGTCTCTGGATCAAACAATTGAGTCCATCTTCGAAGGAGGACTAGTGCTTGATCAATGTGCCAAATAGTAGTGATCACCCAATTAGTTTGGGCAATGCTTTTAAAGCGCAGTGCAAACCAACCCCTCACAAAGGTTTATACACGAGGGGGTTTCGAAAGATGGTGTCCCCAGACCTCCATTGTCCACTTTTGTAGCCACTCAACATTGTAGTGTCTGCCCCTCACACGTCCAACCAAAACCTTTTCTGCCAAGTCCATTGCCTCACTGAAAGGTGTGTCTTCAACTAGTTTTAAGAAGATTTTGCTACTGGTCAAAGGGAGGCGCTTCTTCCTTTTTGACGTCCTTGTTTGTTTATTGTTCAATGCTGCCACCACCCTATCCTCCGGGTCATCCATTAGTGCAACCTTGTCTTTCCATATCAATGGTCCTTTAGCCTTTATATTGTCAAAGTAGCTTGTGATGATGCTTATGTCTATGAAGTTGCCTTGTGGAGGGTTTCCCAGGTCTTGTGAAGCTGTAAGAACCAGTGCCCTACTGTCTAATGCGAGAGGAAACCCTACCGAGGGTTTATTCGACTCAATCCCCACTGGAAACAAACCTAAGCCCGGCCCAAGGGCCTATGTGTCTGGTGCACTCCCGCACAAAGCCTGCGATATGGGTTCCCTGAGCGATTGAAGGCCCACGTATTCTCGTATGATTGTGGCTTTTGGAGCTATCGATATAGAGGGTATGTGCTGCTAAGTGAGTGAGGGTAGGGCATCAACTTCTGTAGCCATTTCTTGCTCAAAATTTAAATAATTGTTCACTGTTGACTCGGTCTGAGGCCATATCGACAGCTGTTCTGTAGAACCCGCAGAGAAAACGTCTTTTCCCTCCATAACTGTCGAGAAATCAAGCTGACAACTACTTGAGGGAATGTTGGTGGGGGACCAAAAACCATCTAGGAGTAAACAAAGATTAAACTAATCTAATCCAGAAACCGCATGCATCTAAGGGAATACTTGATACAATCCGTGAAGGAAATGGAAACCACGCAGGTGCTGAACTCCATGGTAAGTAAACTTGTAAACCAGGTTCCAAAACCCCCATCCACCAAAAGAACCCGCAACTAACTAAACCAAAGGTTAAGGAGATGGGTGATGACCCACCCCAGTGTGCCTGTGAAATTTAACATAGTTACGGAAGAAAACCTATCCCACCATGACTGTCAGCCAAAGAATTTAACCTGCACTAAAACCTAGTTCTGCCATTATCGCCATCGGGAGCTCCATACCCCTATATACTTATCATATTGAAGTACCTCCTATATACCCAAAAGTATTGGAGAACCTTCTATATACTTCCATACTGGGATGATATTTCACACCTAGGATGCATTGCAGCCAGTTAACAACAACTACTATGTTTAAAGATGTTGGAACATGTCTCTAGCCTAGATCTCTAGATATTTGCATAGGTGACAAATTCTCCTTAGGTTAATTGAGGTAAATTTTAAGTTTATCTTGGATTAAGTTTCAATTTGATGGCTCAACAATGTCACATGTATTCCTATAATGTAGCTAAATGATAAAAACAAATTTTTCTATTCGATGAAGCCTAAGCTAACGAAGGAAGAGAGATAACCAAATAATGCATCAAACAAGAAAAATGCATCAAAACACAATTCTTTCCAATGAAAAATGTAAAAATGAAATCTAATATTTCATTTCACTAACAAATGCAATGCCACGATGCAATCCTATAAGAAATGAAAATCACTTTCCTTTCACTAATATGCACTAATGGCTTTATTTCACTTTGATTCAACCAATGCAAACTAATGCAATGAGAAAAGGAAAAATGCAATCTAACTCAATGAAAATGAAAATTCCTTTCACTTTATGGTTTTGAATGCAAAAAATGTCTCAAAAATACTTAAATGAAGAGATCTATGACTTTTTCTTTCTGAAATATAAGTATGAAAACAAGTACTCTCTTTCAGTCCAATCAAATAAAACAATTTGTAATCTATGCTTGACAATGGAACTAAAGCAATCAATCTTAGGAAAGCAAACCAAACAATGAGTGGACAGTGACCTAGAAGCCCTAGAAACCCTAAAAAGAAATCAAGCCTCAAACACACATTAACAAAGTCAAGAGATAATAGCAGTCATACAAGCATAACAATCAAGACAAATACATTGTAAACACACTGGAAAATCATTGACAGAGGCCAAAAACACTGAAAACAAGAAGAAACCCCAATTTTTCTTTATCCTCTGGGATCAACGCGCCTGTTATACACAAAAGGGTGATGCAAGGGATATCAACCCGAATATAATTAAAAAACAGTGATGAAAACACGACTGTTAAAGAAAAACACATGATGGGCAAGAAAAATAGGGAAAAAATAAAAAAAAAATCTTCAAGGCCATAACAAACTGGGTGTCCTCAAGTAATAACTAGTGATTGAAAATAGCCACAGAGAAGAAAACAAGCCAAGAAATTGACGTTTGATCAAACTCATCATAGAATTTGATTGAATAAATGGATGGAAAGGGTCATAACTTCCCCAATGGAGTCACCATTTTGTTTTCTAGGATAATCCTCTCTGTGGACGGAGATGATCCCTCTAGCCCAATGAGTGGGACTAGCAACCTATGTGACAATCTACAAGATACTTTCCTAACTTACATTCGAAATGAGAGAAGAGGAAGATGGCCTACCTCATTCTGATGCTATAACGTCCTCCTTTGTTGAAGACCTTGAATCACTTGTGCCTTGGGCTCATTACTATCGCTCATCGTGTTTGAATGCCTGCATAAGAGATCAAAGACATAGCAAAGCATACAAGTACAAATAGCATAATCAAATGTAACCTACTTAACATATCAAGGAGAATTAAGATAAATGATGCATTAACACACACATTTATGGAAAGTGAACCATTGTTGTATATATTAATAGAATAAAAGAATAAGAATACAACCAAGCCTTGATGTCAATAATCTCTCCTTGAGTGAATTCCCAAGTCCAAGCTCAAGCTCTCCAAGCACTCCTTCTTCAAGACAAATGAGTAGCATGTAGGCACAATCTCAACATAAGGGTGAAAATAGTCAAAGACCAACCATTTGGGAATGGGAAACGATGAATATATAGGCAAGGAAAGGGAGTTAGGATCTCTCCAAAGATAGGAGAAGGCCCTCATCTCAAGGAGGTAGCTCATAGGGATAATACCAAAGGGCTAAGTTGATAGAAATTGACCTCATCCACACTGAACAACCTCCAGCTCGTTGTTTTGGAAGCCTCTAGATCATGAAGCTTCTTGCCCTCTTTGGGAAAAATTTCCTTTTAGGGATCATCGCGGGTATCCAGCAAAAATCACACTAGCATCGCAAGACTAGTATAGTGCAACTAGCAGTCAACACGGTTTCCCAGTGTCAGGGTAGTGATGATGCTAAAATTAGGGGTTTAGAGCCCTTTTTTTCAAGGAAGGTTCAAGGAAATTTTCCACCAATGTTTTAGGGAGGATCTAACTGCATATTAGGATGGGTACACTACATGATGGTCATGTTTTAGGCACTTAAGGGTATGTCATAGGGAAGTGCGGCAGGTGCGAAAAAATTCTGCTTAACAAGGATATATGTGTTAGATAATAGTGAGATCAAGAATCTTATCTTGATGGAATTTTATGCTAAGCCATATTCAGGTCACTCACAATATCAGAAGATGTTGACATCAATGATAAATTTTTATTATTGGTTGAATTTGAAGAAGGAAGTGGTAGATTTTATGGCTAAATGCTTAGATTGTCAATAGGTAAAAGTAGAGTGTAAGCATAAAGGTGGACTCCTAGAGCTAATTCCGGTTCCAAAGTAGAAATGGGTGTTCATTTCCATGGATTTAGTTACAGTTTTACCTAGGACATATAGACAACATGACTCTATCATGGTTGTGGTGGACAGGTTGACAAAGTTAGTGCACTTCATTCTAGTGTAGTCGACATATTTAGCTAATGATGTAGCATAGGTATTCATTAGAGATGAAGTGAGGTTTCATGGTGTTTGATATGGATTTAAATATGAATGCAAGAAATTACAGATATAACCATAAATACAAAGATGCAACAAAAATAACACTTCATTTCATTAATATCAAATACTGAAATATTATTATAAACATAATGGAAATAAGACTAGCTCGAGCAATGGTAGCTTATCTATGACAAGAGATGTGGTGGCTACATGCCTCTAAACTATGTTACAATGAGGCTTGAAGGCCTATTTATTATTGAGAAATAATAGAAAACCCTAAACATGCAAAAACCTAACCCTAGGAGATGAAACACCAAACTATGGACCAAATTTGGCATACGATCTTTGTTTGACGCACATGGTACTTCTTTAGAAATATCTATCCTAGGATTACAACTGCTGACAGTGAATACCGAGTTGAAAACTCATATTCTCTAGCAAATACGAGTTTTCAAATTGGTATTTGTTGTCAGCAGTTGATATCCTCAAATAAATCTTTCTAACGAGGTGTCGTGTGTATCAAATGAAGATCATATGCCAAAGTTACGACCCTGAGAAGTTGATGTATCAACTTACCCCAACAGGGCCCATATTTTGGCGATTCATCTCCTAGAGTTAGGTTTTTAGATGTTTAGGGTTTTCCATTATTTCTCAATAATAATTAGGCCTTCAAGCCTCATTGTAACACAATTCAAAGGCATGTAGCTAGCACATCTCTTCTCAGAGATAAGCTACCATCGCTCGAGCTAGTCTTATTTCAATTTTGTTTGTAAGCATATTTAAATAGTTGATATTAATGAAACAAAGTATTATTTCTACTGCATCTTTGTATTTATGGTTATATTTGTAATTTTTTGTGTCCCTGTTTAAATCTAGATCAATGGTATCAGAGTTGTCTACTCTTTCTCTGTTTTCTTTACATGTCCCCAACGAGGTCAAGGTATAAGGAGTTAGGTCTCGATCTGGTTGAACCTTTGTAAGATCAACCTCAAAAACCCCGACAGCCACCCATGGGGGAAGAAAATAAAGACGATGATCTAAATTTGAAACTACTTGAAAAAGGTTTGCAAGGTATTCAATTCAGTAGTAAACATGTTTAAAAGATTCCCATATCTTGCAGTAAAGAAACAAATGAAATTTTCAGTTGTTCATGATCCATTCAAGCATAGCATAATTATTTCCTTTCACTATTTAACACATTAAAACGAATTTGTTCTGCAAAATAAATCAACCACAGATGCAAAAGAAGTTGATGAAGCAGTTCACCCCTCCTGGGCTACGTCTGCTGGGTCCAAGGCTCCCAAATGGGCCTGTCCTCGTTTTAATTAAATACTCAAAATGAATTTACAGCTGAATATAAGTCTCTATAGGTGGAATAGACTGTAAAAATGGATTCATAACACATGAATCCTTCAGGATTGACTGCTGGTTCACCTCCAATGGATACCTGCAACCCGATACAGTTCTCTCAATACTGGGCCCTGGTGGCTCCTAGAACTTCCACGGCTCCAAAACCTGTGCAAATGATCTCTAATGGCTGAAAGACCTATGCCAATGGCTTCAGAACGTCCAAAAAATCCAAAAAAAAAAAAAAAAAAAATCGTCCAAAATTGCCTTTCCTAGCCAAAGTTATGGCCCATTAATGATTCCCTCCAGTTTAGCCTAAAAGAACTACAGCTAATTGTAGTTGGGGCCAGTTAGCCCCGCCAATTATGGCGGGACCGCCGAAATTTGGCGGTCTGCCAAGAATCCCACCAATCCTAACTGCAGTTAATTAATGTTGACCGTTGGTTAGCTCTGAGGGTTTAGGGATAGGGCCCTTGGTTCCTGGGCGGAGGTCATATGGAGGCGGGGTTGGCCCCTTTTATTCTCGCCTAAACCAAATTTCAAACTTCAAATATGAAATTTTCTCGTTAACTTTCAACATCCGTTGTTGTGGTGCGTTGGTAAACCGTTGACTTCGTGGAAGATAGGTTGGGGTTCAATCCACAACCCCACCGAAATTTTACATATGCGCCCCCATTGTGCTGACGTCACCTGAGCCATGTGGCGGCCTTCGGGCTTGCCACGTGGCGAGTTATGATTGGCCCGCCCAAAGGAATATTCCATGGAATATTCCCAAGAATATTTCGTGGAATATTCTTTTTTTAATTTTTTTTTAAAATTCAAAAATTAAGGGTTATTGGGCGATTTTGTTTTTGACATAACTTTCACATGCGGCGACCGTTTTTCGAACCATTTGTGGCACCGAAATCAGAAGGACGAGCTCTATCCGGTCATTTAGGTTCGAGCTAGTTCTAAGCACTTTCAATTTTGAGCATTTTACGACACTTGGGACATGAGCCCCTGATCACGCCTCCCCATTGGGAAGCATTTGGACCCCAAAATCCTTCAACTACCTGTTAAAGAGGTGAGGGTACAACACCCTCAATCTGTCCACCTCCATCCACTTTGCCTTGTTTGGTTTGCTACCTTTGAAACCAACCCGAACATAATCTACATTGCTCCTCCTTGAAGTGCGTGTCCTTCTGTCAAGGATTGTATCTTCTTTCAGCTCATCTAAAAATTCTGGCGAGAAATATTCTATAGATGGTAGCTAAATAGCGCTTTCATGATCAGCAATCAAATGCGGTTCACACAAACGTAAGTTCTCCACATTAACAACATAATACATTTGAATGTAGAAAGGCAAATCTAATTGAAAAGCATTATTTCCAACCTTCTTGAGGATTTTGAATGGACCATAACGAATAGGCTTCAGCTTTTTACCTTCTCCTTGCATTCTTTCCTTACTAATGTACAGCCATACCTCATCCCCTTCTTGAAACTTGTGATCGACTCTATGCTTGTCGTGTCTTTCCTTGTACTTGCCTTGACTCTTCTCAAGTTGTTCTTGAATTTACTGAATTCTTTCAATGAATGAACGAGCTTTGTCAATTTCACTATGTCCCTCAATGGCAACATCTTTCTCTAGAATGAAATCAAGAGGCGATTTTGGCAAGTAACCAAAACAAGCTTCAAACGGTGAGGTGTTTGCGGAAGAGTGCTTGGCACAATTGTAAGAATGTTGTATGTAGTGCAAATGTTCATCCCAAAGCTTGGGATGCTTGCTGCAATATCCTCTCAAGAGGTGCACAATGGTTCTGTTCACAACTTCGGTTTGTCCATCTGTTTGCGGATGGAAAGCAGTACTTTTC